>CAKAKR010062964.1:9658-51490 GCA_916700685.1 Adelosebastes latens
ATGGCCACTTGAGGCTGGCTCTGGAACGCAGCATTAGGCTGTGTCATCACTGCCAAGATGGCGACGGCCAGAGCCACCCACTTTGAGCTTCACAACGGTTCTTCAGAAACCTTCGGGTGACGTCACGGAGACTACGTCCATATTTTATACAGTCTATGAGGACAAAGAGGAAGGGAGACCACACCAACACACAGACCAAATATAAACAGACAGACAGGGGAGCACTGGGAACACAAGGGAATCGTCTTGGCTGTAACACACTGCACATATACATACCTGAAACCCTTTTGATTTTTCAGTCATTGTAGTTATCTGCTTATGAATGAACTTCAGATGTTTTCTGTCGTGTCGTTTCTCCTGTAGGATCACTGCTGTGTTTTGAACAGCATTGTGGGATGGGACAGCACCATTGGCAAGTGGGCGAGAGTAGAAGGAACCCCGAGTGACCCAAACCCCAATGATCCCTTCGCAAAGATTGACAGCGAGACCCTCTTCAGAGACGGAAAACTCACACCCTCGATTACTATTCTCGGTAAGCGTGCTCTGACCTTAAAGTGAAACCTGCATTGCTCAGATGCATTGTTAAATATTCATTATATTCAGAAGCGTAATTGTATTTTTCTCTTAAGTATGTTTTCTTCTCAGAAATGAAAAGTCAGTGGATTAATGAAGGAAATGTTTCCATTTTCTAAATGTTGGTTGCTTAGACAAGGGTCCCAGCAGTTGTCTAAAGCTTTTATTTGAATAGTAATTTGTCATATTTGTGCAAGCGTTTGTCTTTACATGTTCTAGCAATAATTGG
Source organism: Adelosebastes latens (assembly GCA_916700685.1). Lineage (NCBI taxonomy): Eukaryota > Metazoa > Chordata > Actinopteri > Perciformes > Sebastidae > Adelosebastes > Adelosebastes latens. The sequence continues at coordinate 10,461 of CAKAKR010062964.1, forward strand.
CCAACATGGCTAAATACATCTACAGGAAGCGTTACAGATGACCAGTCACAACAGAGTGGGCCAGCTGACCAATCAGAGCAGACTGGGCTTTTCGAGATGGGGGGGGACTCAAACGGAGCACTTTAGACAGAGGATAAAAAGAGGTGCTGCAGCACAGCCAATATGATAAATATATAGTCTTTTTTTAACATTAAAGCATGTAAACATGTTCTAGTAGAAACAGTAAATACAAGTATGCACCTGAAAATGAGCATAATAGGTCGATGCTAACTTCCTGGTTGGCCTACAAAAATACGTCATCACTGGAGCACTCTATTGTCTCCATCTTCAGTGCTCATTGTTTCGAAATGTTTGCACTGCACTTCCCAGAGATCATCTGTCAAAAGGGTACATCCAATACTAGAGGACCTGAGTCTGTTATTGTCTAATAATATTTGATTTTATTAACTGATGCCTTTCTTAGCCTTAACAGCTATTTTCACTATAACAGGAAAACTACCTTTGGGGGACTATTTCTTCCAAACAAACCAGAAATGTAAAATACATCACATCCTATACGCAGGAGTTATAACAGAAATGTACTGTTTTATGTCCTCTATACTGTGCTACACTACGCAGACTAAACACAGCCTTGCTTTTCTCCTCAGGTTGTAACGTGAGCATCCCTTCCGAGGTGATTATACTCAACTCGATCGTCCTCCCGCACAAAGACCTCAACCGCAGCTTCAAAAACCAAATTATTCTCTAGTTAATCTTCCTCACTCTCGTGTCCACTTACTGTCACTGATGAAGGATGCGGCTGGACGCACGCCAGTGCCGCCGCTGAGTTACTGTATATAACATGTCAAAAGTGAAGATATGGGGCATTCATTAAATAGTTTTGAAAGATAGATTTTTATATATTTGTCCTCGAGCCTTTATGCATCATTGGGTGTCAGCAACATTAGAGAGAGGCTAATCACGCATGTTGATTCACCTTGAGAAGCGCCGTCATGCCAGAGGTTCATATTGGGTTTTTTATTAACTTTACCGAACTGTAAAATTACTGCAGACACTAGTGTAATATATTTGGTCGAATGTAATATGATGTAAAGAAAAAAAAAGTTTATAGACAACCACTCTGTTGTCTCAAGGGCGTCCTTGACAAACTTGAGACTTCAGCGTGAGAAGAGGAATTATTAGAGAATGAAACTCCCTGGCTTACTGACTGTTGTTAATTTTTAGAGGTGATTATTTGTGTGCAGCTCTGATTAAAACCGTTTAACATCTCCATTGTTTGTCTCAAAAATTGACTACCACCATAATAAATCAGCGGGCTCGAGATTTACATTGCAATCAAGGGATGTTGCTTTTTTAAAATGTGAACTTAGCAGGGGGCCTTGAGACTCTGCCATATGAGCAGCAACAGCACATACTTAAATTGTGCATCCGCAATCACTGGAGGAACTGTTCCAATTTATGGATACAGCACATTAACATTTACTTATTAAGCCCCCGAGCACTCATGATCACTTCAGCACTTTTGTTCCAATTATTGCAAAGAGAGTGTCTATTAAGGAGCGATGTAAATTTGTGATACAGGAGCTGCAGCATAATATATTTTAATCAAGTCTCTTCACAAACTACCCTCCAGTGAAAGGTGAAAAAACAAGTTAATGCACATTTTTTAAATATTTCAGGTTTTATATGCAGGTGCCGGTGCTTTCCATTGTTGATTCAGGTGCCTTACTGCTTCTAAAGACTGCATCATGCCAGTCTAGAGCTCCTCATTACAGTGTTTTTATCCTCTTGGTGGGATGTTCATCAATTAGGCTAACCCCCCCCATGCTCTTCACATGAAAGGCAATCCTAAAATTCATTAGATCAAATAGGTTTCCACCTCTCAGACTTTAGCTTCTCTGCTCCTTTAGTTTTTCTGATAGCTTTTCTTGTCTTGTGTTTTTTTGGAAAGGTTGTTTTCATCGATTTCCTAATTGTTGAATGTGTTCATGAAACATGTTTACGGCTGCAACTAGTGATTATTTTCTCGAGTAATCGATTACTTGTTTAGTAAATGGTGAAAAATGTTGATCAGTGTTTCCCAAAGCTCAAGATGACGTCCTCAAATGTCTTGTTTTGTCCACAACTCAAAGATAATCAGTTTACCGTCATAGAGGAGTAAAGAAACCAGAAAATATTCACATTTAAGAAACTGGAATCAGAGAATTTTGACTTTTTTTCTTAAAAAAATTACTTAAACCGATTAATCGATTATCAAAATAGGTGATTAATTGAATAGTTGACAACTAATCGATTAATCGTTGCAGCTCTCGACGTTTTATTACCCTCACATAGAATAAAAGTACATACTACAGTATTAATACAAATTAACAGCATTGCCAATGGTAACAGTAATAGTCTTTGTAATCTGAAGTCACCAGCTGAGGGGAAATATGCAAATGAACACATATTTAATAAGATAATGCCTCATTTGCATATTTAAACATACATTTTCAAGAAACTTGTAATACAAAAAATAATTGCCTTAATGAAAGTAATTAACTGGGGAAGTTTAATAGTGATATCTATTAGTAACAAATGTTACCCTATTCACCTGTAGTGTCTCCCCTTAATGTCTGTAATGTGTCAGAGAGCTGGTCGCTAAGCATCTGCAACGGAAACACTGCCGGTTCTTTTCAGGGAAGGACAACATGTCAAACTGAGACACAATCAACTCCGTAAAATGCTTCTGAGACGTTGCAGTTCAACAAAATTCAAAAACAAATGTAAATTGTACGGCCCCTGTGATATTTCTTCAACAACTCAATCATCTCTCTCATCTGCCTCTGATTTACAAACTGGGGTTACTTGCACACTGTACTCTCGGGGGAAAAATTGGACAGAACGAGTCAACATCAAGGCAGCATCCAAGTGGTGTTGGACTAAATATCTTCCCTCAAAGATGAATTGCTTGTGTCTCTAACAAGGAAAATCAGAGATACAAAACCACACAATTTGTATAAAAAGTACAGTGTACAGTCCAGCTGGATCAGACCGGATTATATCGAAGGTGTTGTATTCCCATGACATATTAGCTACTCATCTCAAGCTTTTACACTAACAGCTCACATAATGTGACAAGTCCTTGTTGTGCCAGGGGTTGTGTTTAACATGGGGCAGTCAGAACAATGTAACAGGTCTCCTGTAAATGAAGCGTGAGGAAAGCCAAAGTGTCTCTATTAGCCTCTGGAAAGTCTCCGGCAGCTGGATGCATCCTGTATTTAACAGGAATCTCTGCTGAGGAGACATGATCCAGTTATGAGGCGTTCTGTAACTAGGGAGGGTAATGAGAAACAAGCCAAGGTGCTCGTACATTTTCACATCAGTTCAATTTAGTAAAGTAGAGCTACTGTAGATGTCAGGGTGTCGTCCTGCAATGATGGAGAGACATACACATTTACATGGGTGAAGTAAAAGCATGCACATACATACCAGGTGAAATGCTCCTAAGGTCACTACATACATGCTGAATTTCCTAACTTCATTTAAATTTATAATGCTATATAGGAACGGCAATTTGTAGGGGAAAATACTGGATTTTGATTGTTGCATATATCACGAATTGTAACATTTTGAAAAGGAAATAATTTGCACTAAGGACCGGTGTGTAGGATTTAGTGGCATCTAATGGTGAGGTTGCAGAGTGCAACTACCTGAATACCCCTCTGGTCACCCCTCCCTTTCCAAGCATGTAGAGAACTACGGTGGCCTTCAGGGATCATAAAAACGCTAAAGGCAGGTGATTATACACTAATGAAAACATAGTTATGAATATTATATTCCATTTCAGCTAATAGATCCCCATAATCCTAATCAGTAATCAACTGGGCATAACGTTTATCAAAGTCTCTAACACTTTTCAGTAGCAACTCCAACCCTTGGATCCGTTATCCAATAGATTTGAACCAGAACCCTAACCCTAGCCCCGTAAACTGCAACACACATTAGATATCACAGTGGTTTTAAGACAAAAATTAAGATTTTTATTTTCAAAAATAACTTTATTTATTATAATATTTATTGATTTATTTATTTTAATGATTTATTTGTTCATTTGTTACCTCAATGCAGAAAATGAGGAAGGGCGCGTACCGGCATTTTTTTTTTTTTTTTTAGAGGGCAACCAGCTCCCCCCAGAAGGATGCTGTGCCGCTGAGCTTTATTCAACTAAAAGAAGTTGACTGAGAGGCTGAAGTTCCTCTGAAGGCTGTGAGATACTGTATCCAGAAAAGAACTGGTTGTATGGGTGTCATATTAGGATACTGAGGCTTAAATATAAGGGTGTGTTTATCTTGATAGACATGACTCTCAAGCTTCAGCATTCAGCTCTTGTGGTTGCCACTTTGTTTTTTGTCTCCAACCATTGAAAATAATGAGGTTACTGATAAATTCCAGGCTTCAAAAAGTCTCATCAAAAAGTCATGCAGACATTAGTCACTGTCAGTGTTGTATTTGCTCTTGATGATTGTCGAGGCAGTTCCAGTGCCACTCATTCCCCACTTGAGAGTGAGGTGATCTTCATCGTGTTTTCAAAATCTGTGTTCTTGTTGTGTGTGACATCTTGAGACTGTGATGAGAGGCTCCTTTAGTTTCTCTAAAGCAATCCTTAACAAGGCGACACAAAACAAAAGTCCACTTTGCTGAGCAGAAACAACCCACGCCTCATTCCTGAACTGATCCCCTTGAGGTTCTCTGTCCTCAAATATGAAGGAATAAGGAGATCAATCTCTATAATAGTTCTCATACAAAGTAGGAATACAAATTCCCATCTTCTGCATGGGTCACATTTGGCACATCTCTTCAAACTCTGCCAATTAAAAAAGATTTCAAAAGAAAGAAAACTAACAACGGGAGATGATGAGATTATGAATACTGACGTTATTATTACAGCATTTGATTATTCTAAAGTCTGGATTTGAGATTCTTTATTTTCCTTGTAAAAAAAGGTAAAACATCCCAGCAAGTTGATAGAGTTCATGATGGGACGTTGCACTAATTTTCTGAACTCTATACCAGTTTGAAAATGAAAATAAATCTGGGGTTTTGTCTGTGAATGTTCTCACTCCCAGGGCGTCAAATACCGACGCTTTGTCACAGCCGTCGGCGTTAGATACCGTCGCACAAGGCACCCTTTAGTAGTGGTATGAGATGCACCAGGTTTTCCATTAACTGTGATGTAAACCCATCCGCGTTAATATTAAACACTCAGGGAAAGTGCTGTGGTGCCGTAGTTTAAAGAGCAAAAGAGACACGCACGGGGCGGGAGGATGGGTCCAACGAACACAAGGCTTTCATCCAGGAGACCGCTGTTTGTGTCCCGCGCGTTACGTCTCACTTTCACTTTACAATCAGCTGTTCATTCATGTCCAGTGTTCACAACGTTCAGTTTCATTTTCACTGTAAAAACATGGTCATGTTAAGCCCAACTATGTTGTTTTTCCTAAACCTAACCAAGTGGTTTTGTTGCCTAAACCTAAACAAGTGTTTTTGTTTAATTCACAACATTAAGCACGTGTTTACTGCGACTGAAAAGTGACGCTGAGGGGTCTGACAAAGCGTCAGTATATGTAGAGTTGGGATGAGAACGTGTTGCCGCACCTCGTCTCTGCTTGAGGCTAGCAACCCAAGGCTACTTTAGCCTCTACTAGCATGACAACACACCCAAATGTCCGACCACCAAGTTGCACTATGGGTAACGTAGGTGCCAGGTTTTTGCAAGAAAGAAGGATGCATGGATTAAAAAAGATGATATCTTAATCCGACAATATTATAAGAGTGCAATACTAAATCAGTGGAGTACTCTTAAATTTCTGGTGTTGCCAACAGCCAAACAAACAAGCGTCCATATTTATCCTGTCTTGGTAGCTTGAATGCAGAGATGTTGATAATGATGCATCTCCAACTTTGACATACTGAATATGAGGTTTGTTTTGAAAAAGCAAAAGAACCAACTGAAAGGTTAAAAAACTCAGTGGACAAACAAATGTCTGCTCATATTAACCAAATAAACAAAATAAAAGCAGCTTCAGTGGTCATTGTTTCCTCCCAGCTACTGCGTGTGTGTGTGGAGGTTTGGCAGCACGGGTCAGACTGACTGCGGGCGCCGATCCAGGGATGTTTCCACGTGAGAGGGCAGGTGGAGGGCTTGCGTGTCTGTACACTGAAAGGATGATGCCTACCAGGAGCCTAAAGGACTGACAAATGAGCTGTCAAATAGAAACTGACATCTCGCACTGCACAAATTCATACGGTAAAGAAAAAATAGCATTTGGCTGTCATGCATCAGCGGTGAATACTAATGTTGTGCTAAACTGTACTCTGAAGCATCAAAGAGCGCCAGTCTCTCCGGTTCCTCCGAGAGGTGTAAAGCTGTCGTTTTTGTTCCTCACTCAGCAGATGTGCTCTGTTCCAGAAATGTTAAGTCAGACTTTTTGACTTCTGACTTTGATAAATGCGGCGTAATGCCCCCTGAAACAGGAACGCCAACTAAACGACAAACTTGTCTCAACGCTGAAGATTTGAAGTCGCATTTATCGCACAAACATGACAGCACACATTCTGTCAACACTGTGCAGAAATGGGTATTTTAACTTGTTAAAATACAAGTTAACTTTCACTATTGAATGACCTGACTTATATAAAAATCTTGTTTTCTTTTACTGTCTTCTCTTCATCTCTGAGGTTTCACTTACATGTTCTGTTTGAACATATAAACATATGAACATATTCTTTGTCAGACCCCTCGGCATCGCGCTTTTTGGTCGCAGTAAACACGTTGTCAATGTTGTCAAGTAAACAAAAACACTTGCTTAGGTTCAGGCAATGAAACCACTATAGTTAGGTTTAGGAAAAAACAACATGGTTGGGCTTGAAACTACCACGTTTGTACAGTGAAAATGACACTGAACGTTGTGAACACGGGACACGAACGATCAGCTGATTGTAACGTGACGCCCGGGACATGAACAGCGGTCTCCTGGATGAAAGCCTTGTGTTTGTTGGACCCTTCCACCTACCCTCCCACCCGTCCAGTGTGTCTCTTTTCGCGGTTAAGGCTACGTCACCACACTCCTGGTGTACTTCCCCTGATGATACATGTCCAGAGAGGCGTTTTTATTGTGCGGGATCGCCTCGCTTCCCAGCATTGGACTTTTGATGGGCCGCTAGACACTCTGCACCTGATTGGACGAACGCTTTCCCTCGTGGGTTGCTGCTCCCAGCTTTCAAACCGGAACCAACATGGAGGCCCGTTTGGAAACTTTCTTCTCTTATGTCACGAAAATAGTTCACCGAAATGTGTTTCTGAAAACATTTTATGTGAGAAATAAGCCACGCAGTTGCTAAATCTGTCTTTATTTCAGATCGACAGCAGTTAGTTTAAACGTTTCTTGGGATTTTACAGAGGCGGCGAGTTGGACGCCCCCTGATTTGCGTAAAGTAGCCGAGACCTCAACTTTATGCACATGAGGAGCGGGCAACTTGATGCCCCCTCTCTCGAATCGCGCCGCTACGCTACCGGAATGCAATGCACGGCTGCTTACATAGACAATGAATGGGAAGCGTGGAAAGGACAGATGGGTTTACATTGTAGTTAATGGAAAGCCCGGTGCGTCTTATAACGACGCTAAAGGGTGCCTGAAGAGTCTGTATCTAACGCAGATGGCTGGGAAAAAGCGTCAGTATTTGATGCCCTGGGAATGAACAGGGCTGCTTTTGTTGCCTAATCCTAAGCAAGTGTTTAATTCACAACATTACGCATGCGTTTATTGCGACCGAAAAGTGACGCCGAGGGATCTGACAAAACGTCAGTATGTGACGAGTTGGGATGAGAACGTGTTGCAGCTACACTAAAAGATGAAAACTGAGCCAAAAATATTGTATTCTTGTATCATAAATGTGAAGTTGCAAACAAAGAGCAACACATTAAGCAACTTGAATAAATCTGAATTTGTCATCTTTTATTTTTTATTTATGATTATTATCAGCACCATCTGTTCATTTCAGCCACTGCAGGCCATACCGAGTCAAGGTTTAGCAAGATAAATACAGCGCTGGCACATTTCTGTTCAAATGTTGACAGTCTGACTAATATCGCTGTGATTCATCACTTCATAGCACTAAATACCAGCTTTTAAAAAACGGTCTGTGTGGTGTTGTAGTGATTGCACTCTACCGGCTTTGAATGTAGCATTAGTTACAGCTCCTGAAATATAAAGCCATGAAGTTGCCATGCAGTTTGATTAAAACCCAATTTTCTTGTTTTGTACCACCATTTGTGTTTTTGTGCCTTTCATTGTATGCTTTGGCAAGTTTAATACCGGGGAGCTAAGCCAAGTCAGAATCCCCACATTGAAAACAGTCTTAGTTCCACTTCTCAGCAGACTGAACTCTCATAAACTCAGCTGCTGGTCAAATACGACTTAGCACAGGATTTAACACAAACAATGAGGGAAATCATTAAATGCGGAGCAGTACGACTGCATCGACGTGAAATTGTGTAAACTTTTTTTTTAAATTGAAATGCACAATGATGTGATGAACTTGTACAGTAAGGCACAACACGCTGCGGATTGTCACCTCTGCTTCTTTTGAAACTGCTGTTGAGGGCTCGTGGAAATCTTGTACAGGGATTCATAAACAGACAAACTAATCTCAGGTTTCATTCTTCCTTCCCTCAGAAAGACTGTAAATCAGTTAATCAAATGAGTTGACACTTCACCCTGAACGGTTGCTGTAATTGCTGTGATTACATTTCCCTAAACAGTCTTGGAATTACATCAATTGGGTATCACTGTAAAACTGAGACTCTTGTGGATCCAATGAGCCCAATTGTATTCATGTGTGATGATGTTGGTCCCCATAGTAGCCATTTCATTGTAGTAAGACAATTTTTTGAAACTTGACCTCACTGTATAAAATGACCTGTGACCTGTGGTGACCTCTAGGATAATCACAGCCTCATGAAACTTTACAACCATAAACTAGAGACCTAGCGCATTCAGAGGATGGATGGTTTTCCGAGGTAGATTGACAATAAGGGGGTTTCTGAGCAGTTTCCAGAACAGAAGTGCTCGCCATCCAATCGCCAAAAAATGCAATTCTTGCAGAAATCTCTATATGTCAAAAGTTTTTGATACCAAATCACAGCATGGCTTTTTCTACGGTGTTCCTCAAGGTCTTGGTGTCTTAATGTGGTATTTTGGAGGGATTACTGATCGTTTTGATCAATTCTCGAGTGGTAAAAATGGTTAAATTTAGCACCAAATCTGTGTAACAAATGGTGTCAACCCAAAATATGCTGCAAAAACTTATGAGACATGGGAATGGCCATCAAATACCTCCATCACAATGTTCTAAAGCCTTATACACTTTCACAATTTATTTTAATTAATTAATTCATGTTTATTTCTGACTTATGACTAGAACAACTTGACAAACAGTGACCCCTAAAAAAGATAAAAACGGGTCTATATGGGTCTCAGAGTGAATTAATGTCCGTGTTTTGGCAAATCCCAAAGACTTCATGTAATATCAATAATATGTCAATACAAACACAGTACACGCAGTACATACAATAGTAATTTAAAACACAGCTAAGCTTCATATCTTTGTATCAAAATGGAATCAAATGTAGCTTTGTGCAGCTCATGTTGCTGTTTAATGCCGATATAGTGAAGTCCCACCCTCCCCGAATATAAAAACATAGCTGCTCCTGGAAACATCTTTGGGCAAACAGAGTGTTTGCACAAAGATTTAGGAGGCAGGAGGTGGTGGATCAGAGAACAGCAGTTATCCTTGGACTAATGTTTGACAGGTAGCTGGAGAGAAACCGCTCAAATGGTTGGGTGTCTGTGTTGTTTTGTTTCTGTAAGTAAGTATGTCCAAAAGCACTGGAGAAGTCAATATTATATCGAGGCTTTGCTGCTGTGCATTTGATATCAACCCTCTGTACCCCATGGGCGGTCAAAAAGCACATTATGCAACGTAAATACGATATTGTTATTTTTTCCCCTGCACTTATACATCCTAAGTTTGGAAGGTGTATCCAGTGGGTTCCTGTTTCACAATATAATGTGCTTTTTTCCATTTTCAAGACCTCTGAATCATTGCCATCTCAGATAGTATGCCTCTTATTTAATATATAACATAATAATTAAGTGAAATCAAATGGCAATTCAGTCTCAGGCTCGTGATAATCAATTATAGTGTTTTTCTTCTTCACCTACAGTTTGGGTGGCATAATGCTGCTTATCCTCTATCCCCACGCTCAGATCATGTGTCGCCTTCCAAGTCAGATTAGTTTCTTCTAGTTTAATGCATCGTGTCATCTTGCTGTCTAAGCTGCAATTATTATGTTTTTTCAGGAACATAATCACACTGTGTCTGTCTGTTCTGTTAAAAGAAAGAGCTCATCAGTGACTGACAACCAGGGGAAAAATAAACATTTCAGTAATTAATCACAAAGGACTTTTTAATATTTGCTTTTTTGCAAAAGGGCGATACATCTATTACAGTTTACTGCTCTTGTGCAGAGTGACATCAGCTCCCTTGTGATCCAAATTAGCCCAGCGGAGACTTCTGCCCATCATTCAGACATGCAGATTTGCAGTCGTGGGACCAGAAACCACACATCAGCTGCATCTACAATTGCTGGGAAACCGACAGGGTGCCAAAGTCTGAGCCTGCCCCCAGGTTAAAAATACTCAAATCGCCCACTTGTACTTGAATAGTACAAGTTTTCAACTATAGAGTAGAACACATCAAGCAGCAAATGCAGTGCAAAAATGATAAAAAATGACACGACAGCTGAATTCTGGTCTACTGCAATATCTTCTTTGTCCATATTATGTTTCAGTTGACTTCTTACCCCGGAGGAAAATAAGTTTACTTCACATCCTTTATCTTGTTTTGATAAATAATTATAAATCCAACAGTCTAGATCTGCAGAAATGCAATGTAAAGGCATAAAGTACATAACCTATAGCTGCCTCAGTTTCGAAGTGCTTCTTAATATCCACATCCACCTGGTTGTGGGCACGTTTCAGCTTCTACTCTAGAGCGGCTTTGGCCAAGACTGATTTCATCAGCAGCTCTTTGTATTTCCTGAGCTCCAGCTCCACATGAAGCTTTCCAGTTGCCTCAAAGTCTTAAACCACTTCAGCTAACTCTGAGATACAGGGGGGGAAAAAAATCATAGTGAAAATCCATTATCTATCTTAGCTCCTCTTGGAGTCCACTGACCAGATGAAGGAACCAGTCACTGCTGGGACCAAACTCACCTTTCCTCACTTGAACTGAGAAATGCAAGGCATCATTATAAACAATAATAATACACGCAACACAAGTCTTATTAGCTACTGTTGACAGGCTGATAGTAGCCCCTGAACCTCTATCTCATGCAATGAATTTGCCTCCTTCTTCACCAATAAAATTCAGAAAATTTAGTACCCTTATATCATGTATCGATTCTGTATTGCATCCACTTAAAACCAATTTTCAGTACAAGGAACAAATTTCTGGAACGCCCTACCAACGGAAATAAAAATACAACCTGACCTGAAAACGTTTAATGAAAAGGTGAAACACTGGCTGAAAATAAACCAAACCTGTGATCACTGATTATTGATTGGGAACATACAGTACATAATGTAAATTGATTGTAATGTACGATGTTGTATTATGTGATTTTATGTAAGATGTGCTATTCTGTATTTATTTATTTTTTTTTTTTTATTTATTTTCTTTTTCTTAAAAGCCTAACCAGGGATAAGGTCTGCAAATTAGCTATGGCTAGACTAGAAGTCCTATATACCTTGCATCGGTTGCACTTAAATTAAGTGTAACAATGCCTATGTATTGTCCCTGTCAAATAAACTAATAAAGTAAAAAAATAAAAATTCAGGGTAATAAATAAATAAATTGATGAATAAATAAATAAATAAATAAGTAAATAAATAAATAAATTGATGAATAAATAAATAAATAATAAAAAATATTTTTTTTCCATTTAATTTCATAACTACTTTGAATTTGGAATTTTTTTTTATACTTTTAGTTTGGGTACATTTTCATTAAAGGATTATGTAACACTGACGCCTAGCGTTTAAATTGGGTACTGCAGGACAAATTCCAAATATTGGACAGAGTTGTCTCCTTCTCAGCTGATTCAATTAATCAATTAACCTCACAGGGGTTGGCAGATTCATTGAACCGACACAAGCAAATTTAGAGTAAAACTTGCGGTTTCGGTCGTATATTTTTGTCACGCTGGTTGTTTGATGAGGTAATAAACAGCCGTGGTCCATCCAAGACCGTTATAGCTGTGTTAGCATGACAACGTTTAGTCTAGTCGGGTGAACTTCAGCCAAAGAGTATAGAAGCAAAGATTCGAAACTCCGGTGCATTTTTGACAACAGCCGCTGCTGCCATCTTGGACTGAAAGTGCTAATTATATTTATAATAAATAAATGTATTATTATTCAACACAGGCCGTTTCAGTCGCGGTAATGTTTCATGCGCCTTAACCACTCCGCAAGTTGAACCACTCGGCTACGAAGGAGCTCCAGAGGGAATATGTTTTCACTCCAGCAGGATAAAGGATGCTCTCAAGGTAAGTTCAGACTTGTGTGATGTTTTTCAGAGTTAGATGTTGAGAAAGTCTTTGTGACTGCATCATGTAATAATCAATAGAAACATCCTCAAAGTAAAATTAAAAGCTATGTTTGATGTTATAGCATCTGGGAGAGAGGTATTTGTAGCTAAATGTTGACTGCAAGCAACCACATACAAACACATTGCTACTGATGCAAATACTGCACACAGTCTCTTCAACTTAAAATGTGACTTGTAGAAACATTTGTCTGCAACAGTAACTAACTTTAATTACCATAACTGAATGAATGAATGAATGAATGAATGAAAGAATGGACATAAAAATAAATAAAAACAGATACAAAATAATAACAAACAAAACAAGAGTAATAGTGTCCGAAAAGGAGTAGGTAGAAGTAAAACTTATATTTCCTTACCCCTTTCTCACTTCTCCTCTAATAACTCACATATCATAGAATGATAATATAATATAAACTATGTAGAACTGTGTAGAAAATAACTCCAAGTCTCTTTTTCAGTGGATCAAACAAACCTAATTAGCTATGCTTACTGTACTTCAATGTTAAACAGGTAATGCTTTATTATGTCACAGCAGTAAAAGCACAGGTGTAATTAATATCATCGCTGTTTGACTCTAGAGTCAAGGTGGTATTGAGCTCACTGGCTAACTGGGACCATTGGAGGGGATTTCCTGCTGCGATAAAGCATGCTGCCATGAAAAAGGCCTCTAAAACACAGGTACATTATTTAGAGATGTACTTCTAGCTAACTATCTATTTATGTGTGTAGGCTACTGCATCCTTGGGGCTTACATTTTTAAAGATGTTTGCTGTATGTATTGACAGTCTAGCACAGTGGTTTTCAAAGAGGGGTCCTTGAGGGGGTTCCAGGAGGAATAATTTATTATCATATATAATTCCATCCATAAGTAACACAATGAATATATGACAATTTTGATCATGGGTTTCATACACTTTCTGTTATCATGTAAACATCTAAATGCAAAAATCCTATCAGATGGGGGACCCTGGGACAAAATCTTATCAATTGGGGGTTCGTGGTCTAATTTGTTTTCAGTTTAGAGGTCCTTGAAATGAAAAAGTTTGGGAACAACTGGTCTGGCAGATGTGCCTCATTTGCTGCCATTCATTTTTGCCCGGCATGCCATTGCCTGACTGGGAGAGTTCCAGTTATAGGATTTGTCCAAATGTTCTTTTATTATGTTGAAAAATCCAAACTGCAGTTATGATGAAGTGTATAAAGTTATGGGGTTAAGTAAGTCATTCTTTTGAAAATTACAAAAATGTTTTGCTGAAGGACCTCCAGGCCATATACAGTACCCATAGCTATTCTACTCATTAACTTACTCTTATGTACTTGATTTAAACCTGCAGTAGGCGTAATGTTTTTGACATCATTGGGCAAAAAATCCATAATAATCTTTCAGCATATTGTAATTCAAGTGTTCTGAGAGAAAACTATACCTCTGCACCTCCTCATGGCTCTGTTTTCAGGCTTTAAAAAATCGAATCTAGCCAATCACAGGTCATTTCAGAGAGAGAGCGTTCTTATTGGCTGTTCATTCAACCGAGGCAGCTGTCAATCACTCGCAAACTCCAATCAAACGGTCAAACTAGGCAGCGCTGATCAAATATGAATCAATATTCCGTTACTGTAATGCCTATTTCTCACCTCAAATGTTCTCAGAAACATCTTGTAGTGTACTGTTTAGCTGTAAAATGAGAAAGTTTGCTCTGGTCGGTGCTTGGTATTTCCTCAACTGATCTCAACATGGCTGCCGGGTCACAAACTTTCTAATTTTACAGCTTAACAGTACACTACAAGATGTTTCTGAAAACATTTGAGGCGAGGAATAGGCATTACAGTAACAGAATATTGATTCATATTTGATCAGCGCTGCCTCGTTTGACCACTTGATCGGAGTTCGCGAGTGATTGACAGCTGCTCAGAGACGGCAGGCTCCAGCTCAGCTCTGATTGGTTGTTTTCCTCCGGTCTGGGAAATCTTGCAGATGACATTAGGAGCACTGGAGGACACTGGAGGACATCGGAGGACACCGGAGGACACAGAGGCACGTGATTTTTTTCAGATAACCTGTCTCATGCACTACTGTCAGGATATAGTGACCATTTTATAAATTCAATTCTACCCACTGCTGCTTTAAGCAAATCAAAATATAAACAGACTACATTGAACTGTATGTAGCGTGGTGTAGACCCCGGTCCATAGAAAGAGAAGACAAACATGGAGGTATAGTCACACGGATGCTTATGAGTAACCACTGACAGTTGCTGGAGAGCAGAAAAGGCCAAGCAGCCATGCAGCTAAGTGAAGCCTTGATAATGTGGGGCTGGACTGCTTCTTGATTTATGCAGTGGGGTAGATGGTCCAAATGTATCCTCCTGCAATATTTATTAGACATGCACACCATCACTCTGCATTCTGAATGCCAGAGTGGTGGGTGGACGGAGCACTATGCATCGCATTGCATAATGCAGGGCTGTCACATACACATAATGGAGGATGGCAGTGTGATTATTTGCATCATTTCCATAAGATCATAATTTTGCACATTCTGTACATCTAAGATTAAAGCGTCTGAGGAACACCCTGTCCTGGGGGGTGTTTGCTTCTGCTGCGCTGGCAGCCGCTGTCAGACAGCTCCTGCATTAAAATAGACTTATGTATATTGATGTCTTGTCAAAGTATAGTTATGTTCACTAACACATCAGCTTCCCGTCCACTGAGTGAGCTGGTTACTCAACGAGAATGGACCGCACATTGTGCAGTCAGAATGATATGTTCTGTGCCATTGCCTGCCTACCAGTAGCAGTGTTTGCTTCTACTTATTTTTTGGGGATATTCCATTATGTTCAAAATAAGTTCCACAACAAACAGAAACCTATAATGCCAGTGTTTTGAACTACTTGCTATATTGAATATAACTTTATTGTGACTATATAAAAGTGTTTCTCCAGTCGAACAGACTTTTGGAATAGAAAGGAACCCCCAGATGTTTGGGCAGGCAAGTGTAACCACACTATCCAAAACTTGCCAACATTTATCTCAGGCTGAAGTTCATTTTCCAACATTGTCTGCTGTGACAGACTCATGCAAATACACTTTAACTAGTTTGTAATGGGGGTCCTGCAGTAGCTGTGTGTATAGTCATTAAAGGAGCAACATGTAGCATTGACAGCTTGTGTTTTAAAATGGGTACTGCGTCCAAATTCAAAACATTGGAGCCATGGCCCGTCTGCTCCTCCAGTGTGACTGATAACAGCTAGCGTGTGTTAGAAACATGGCGTTAGCCTCTGGCCACCAGCAGTAGTCGGAATCACTTCACTGGCTGTGTGTCTCAAATACTCGCCGCCTTGATAACCCAGCTGCACACGGACCACAGAGAGATGTACTGAGGCTTTTCAGGTCGGGTAGAATCTAATGTTATGTTATCTCTGTTGATCCACTCCGTTTGCTTGCTTCCATGGCTGCAGAAGGCTGTGTTTGCCTGCCAATTTGTGTCATATGTGGCAGAGGGGTGTTGAAATAGACAGTGGGCGGGGTCACACAGATCTAAAACAAAAACGGAACGTTCCAGACCGGAGTGGAAATTTCAAAGGAGAACACACCGAGTGTGTGGCATTGTGGTCGGAGAAGCCAGTATTTAAATTTTAACATGTTTCCTTAATCTCTGATGACATATCATGGTCATTTTTAATGATTTATTACAGTAAAAATATATTACATATTGATCCTTTTAAGTTCAACCATGGAACATTTTACATGACTGCACAAACTGAGCTTTGCTGAATGTTGCTGTGTGCCACATTCGTGAAGTTGCAGGACTGTTTTTCCTTCGGCGAATGATAACCTTGAATCCGTGATCAGCATTGCTTGCGTCATTGTTGACATCTGCCCGGTGCTTGTTGTTATAATTGCTTTGCTGAAATTATCAGGCAAGCACAAAGTGCACACATGTGTGTGAATTGACCTGGATATTAGGGGTGGGAGATACGGACAAAATCTTCTGTCACGGCATATGTAATTTTATGTCACTATAACGGTATATATCACAATACAGTAATTGTTCTGTAAATTAAATGAATGAAATGGTTTAATAACCATACATTTAGCTGTAACGGACTCATGCAAATACACATGAACTAGTCAGTAATGGGGGTCCTGTGGTAGCTGTGTATAGTACTTAAGTCCAACCATGGTACATCTTACATGACTACACAAACTGAGCTAAAACAATATTACAACAATATTTCCTACTGATGGGAGGTAAATTCTGCTGAGATTTCTATTATAAAAATACATACTATAAATATATATAATAAATTACATTGCCTTGTTGTTTATTTTCTTGCTTTTTGGACTTTTCTTTCCAGAGATCTCCAGAGGTTCACCATCCAGTCAAGTTCTACACCTATGTCCCAGTGTGACTGAGGCACAGGGCAGTGCAATTACAGGTAGGAACAAAATTTCATTTTTTATTGATGTGAACACCTGTTTCCCTAAACTGGGACTCCTGTTCAGCATTTACTCTTGTCAAAGCTGAAGTTTAAAGGTGCATTTCTCTGTCCCCAGTAGAGGGCACTGTGGGTATTCATTGAGGCCAGACATGTCTAGTGTGTCTGTGTGTGTGACCCCCCCAGTGATTACAGTGTTTGAGCAAAGCTGTTGTATTGGGTTGACTTTGTGGCACTCTGTAAATAAGATGCAGGGTAGCATTAGAGGCTTTTCCCCCGTTACTTACTTCTAGCATCCCCTGTGCACCTGTAAGGACCGCAAAACACACAACATTAAAATACATCACATTTCTTATTGATCTAACAAACCTTTGCATCGGATTAGAGGGGTTTTGATCCCACCGCGAGATGCAGATGCATGCCTATTCCTTAAAGCAGGTGTTTGTTTACTCTTTGATATATTCATGAGGAGTTTTATCACTGCGATGTTTGATTCAGACATGTAAACTTGGAATATCTCATGACTCATGCTAGTGAATGTTATGCAGCGTTGTGTCATACAAGCACAGATACAAACATTAATATAAGACCAAATGTGCAAAACATATCTTCGAACATTTCTGTGAAATTGATGCAAATGAGAATTGATACATCAGAGAAGAAGAATGATTTTTCAAATCTTGTAGGTGAGTCTCCACTCCACTAGCACTTTCATCATCCAGTCTCTATAATTCTGTCTGTTGGATTGAGAAACGGGCAGAGTTATATTAAATGGATCCTTTGTGTGGAGTAATTTCTGATTTATCTTTTTCTTTTGCACCTTTTTCCTTTTTGTCCACACCCTACCAACCCTTACTCTTCTCCTATTGCACATGAATACACTCTCACGCACACACACGTTTTCTTATCTTCTCCAGTCTCCTCATCTATCGTTTCCTATGTATATAATCCTACTGTGATTATAGAAGTAGACTTTTGCTCTCTAAATTAAATGCTCTTGCCGAGTTGATTAAAAAAAAGAAAAAAAGTGTCACTCTGATGGAGACAGTCGTGCAGAATCTGTTCTGCTCCTGGCTGTACAAAACATTGTTTATAAAACACTCAGACTTATCAGCAGGCAGCAATAAGACATTGGATTTCCTTGGCACGTTCATTTAAATGAAATGGGCTTTATCTATATGAGACGTGAACTGACATTGCTGTTAATTGTCCTCTTTACTGCAGTTAAGTCTTGAGAGAAATTATTTGTTAACAAGTTGGTTTACTCTGCAGCTATATGAGACTGTAAACTGGATATCAGATAATTGACATCATGTCGGCTGTATTATCTTGATTTATATTACGAAGATAACATTAATCTTTAGTTGCTTTCCGAATAGGGCAGCCTCGCACACAGGTTCTTTAATTTTTCAAAAGATGTCCTCACTTTGTTTATTGAATTGGAATGGCAAATTTACAAGAATACAATATCTGTAAGATGTCTGTGTTGATAGTTGTGTCGATTCACCACAATAGAAAAGATACTCTGTGACACATGGACTTGCGAGCTGCTGTGTTTCACCTGTTTGCAGTGAAGCTTTCTATAATGCAATTTCTTGTCATTTGTATTCCGACATATACACCAGTATTGAGAGATTTTGCCATATTGCCCTTTTGTTTCAGTAGAAATGACAAGTTCACAGTGAGATCTGTGCATCTGGACATTGTTAGAAAGACACACTACTGTTGAGTTGTTTTTTTTAAAAAGTAACTTTTTAAGGCTTTCACCTCATTCACAGTTTTTGGTGGAGTTTATTTTTCTTGGTGCGAGATGGGTAAACAAACCATTTAAAATCATACGTTGGTTCATACTTCCTAACCCTGAAGTTTAAATGGCCAAAATAATGGACATTCAGCTGGTCAGTGTGGCTCAGTTTGCTGGATCATTTTCACCATAAGTGCCCCAGCGGCTCAGAGGATGATGCACTTATCCACCCGAGCAGGAACACCAGTTCAATCTCTGGCTGCGGGGCTTCTAACTTTGGCAAAGAGTGTTAAAGAGTTAAACTCTAAACAAGTGAAGTTTCCGAAAACATTGTTGTACATGTTGCAAATGATAGTTTGATCCCTTGTAGATACAAAACATTTTCCTAGGTTAATGACTAAGTAATATAGCTTCAGTGTTACTGTGAAAACTAAAACATCTCTGCCGAGTACCTCATCTGCTTAAAGGACCAGTGTGCAGCATTTAGGAAATCTATTGGCAGAAATGGAATAAAATATTAATAAGTATGTTTTCTTTTAGTGGAAAATCACCTGGAAATAAGAATTGTGTTTTCTTTACCTTAAAATCAAGCCCCCAGGAAGAGCGCCGGGCTGTGAAGCAAATTTTCGTAGTGACCAAACGGTGGTGCTACAGCTTCTGTGTCCGTCCCGTGATGCCATTGGGCCCAAAAAGACTTTTTCCCATAGATTTACATTGGGAAAGAAACGTCCGTAAATCAGCGGATAATTTTTTTTGAAGTAAATCAACTTCCATGTATGAACACTTGAATAGCCCGTATTTAAATCATTAGGTCCTAAAAGTTGTAAAGTGCACTAATAGCTGTGTCCAGAGTTACTTCCCTTCCTCCGAGACCCAGACCGAGGCTGGACCCCAGGCGGAGTTGAAGGAAACGCTACTGCGCCTATAACAAAAGTGTTCTCTGCATCTTTATTTTATTTCTAAATACAGTAACTGTGCTTGTATTCATATCATCTCCCTTGCTAAAT
This sequence comes from Adelosebastes latens, assembly GCA_916700685.1. Taxonomy (NCBI): domain Eukaryota; kingdom Metazoa; phylum Chordata; class Actinopteri; order Perciformes; family Sebastidae; genus Adelosebastes; species Adelosebastes latens. The sequence continues at coordinate 30,359 of CAKAKR010062964.1, forward strand.
CATACTTGTTTTCCTGCTGAAAACACTTTATTTCCATCATTAAAAGGAAAACTTTGCCGACTTTCACCCAGCTTTGTATCATTACAATGTGAGTGGTATGTGCAAATGAATGATGTTTGACTTCCCTCCGGCGCCCGGAGCTACCCTCTCATTTGCCGACGAGGGTCAATGAAACACGTCATTTTTCGTCATCCGGCGGACTTCAAATCAGCAAAGTTTCCCTTCAAATTTGATCTAGTCTGGTCTCATCCATCATAGGTTATGTTGCCCATGTAGTCGAGATCCTGAATGCTAAAATTTCAGTCTCGATTGGATAAAATAACCCTAGGACTTTAGTTAACTTCATACTTTACTTGAAAAACTGGTTCTGCAATAGCATGATGAGTCACATAAAACTCCATTTAGGACCAAAGGCTTTTTTGAATTCAACCATACTGTTCAGCCATACTCTGGCCTATCCGCATCACGTCTTTGAAACGCCTTCAGTTGGACAGAGAACACTGACAAAAACCCTTCACTTTGCCAAGAACAGAAATTCACTTAGTAGAGTACTTTGCTAAACACCGCAAGCCCTTGAAACATTGATTTGTGTGTTTGTGTGTGTGTGCATGCGTGTTGAATTTGTTTGCAGCACTATTATGAAGGCAGTGTGTTATAAGCAGTGGAGGTGAAAGCGTGGCACTCCACAATCCTCTGGGAGCCATTACTGGCATCGCTGATGCAGGAAATAGATTCAATGTAGAAAATAATACCCTTGAATAATTAATTAGATGAGTTTTAAATCAACAGCAAACACACTGACTGCACAAAGGAAGCAGGTCAAATTCCAAGTGTTCTTTAAGAATGCTGTTGGATGCTTGTGAAACTTAAAGATAATCAATAATAAGCTGAGGGTATGTGGTTAAACTTAATGATACACTTTTAAAGTCTATAATTCATGTTCCTACTGCATTTATTTCACAGTAGTATTGTATAGCCAGACCTATATCTCCACAGCGCTGTGTCAGTGCTAAAGAAAGGTCTGGCTCAACATATTATCATTCTGATATGCTCTGGCTTGTTTGTATTTTATTTTCATTCATTTCATATTTAATTTAATTTGAAACCAATCACAATTGTCTTGGGCGAAGCACTAGGGGTGTAAAGATGGATCGACATATCGATTATATAATGCCAGTTACGTAACAAAGCTACTTATTTTAACCCAAACCACAATCTTTTCCTAAGCCTAACCAAGTCATTGTGTTACCTTAAACCACCAAGTAGTTTTGTTGTGTAGGTAAACCTCAAAACTAAGTAAACCTACGTTGGAAGTTTATTTTGAAAAGAGACTGTATGCATGTAACGAGCGGAAACTGTACGTTTCCTGTGAACATGGGAGTTTATTTTCAAAAGAAACTGCATGTAATGAGCGTAAACCCACACCCTGTCCATGACACGTCCAAAACTGACACTAGAAGGGTACCTAGAGCATCATAGTTGGAAGCGTATATGGGCCACTGACTAAGCGTCGGTATTTGACGAGTTGGGAGTGAGAATGTGTTGGCCAAGTGTTTAAATGAATTGCAAATGTCAGACAAGAGGAGTACATTTAAGATAGATGAAACTATTTATTTAAACAGGGGATTTCTGTTGTTGCCGCAGAAAAAAATTAATAAGTTTCAGTGGGGTAAAGAATCAGCACAAAACTTGTCAGTTAAGCAGTAGCACGTTGTGCTTCGTAGTGTTTATTGACTCAAATCAAGTTGAGATACACCAACTCAGAATTATATTGGCCTCTTTCACAGCAGACATTTTGACTTATCATAGTAGGGCAAGCAGGTTTTACCAAAACCTTAACGATGGCACTGCTCTATTCAAGAGTTCCCGTAAGTCGTGGCAGTGAGCCAGCATGCACAATACCAAGACCCTGAAACCAAAGCAGCTAAATGGAATTCAGCAATCAATAATTTTATTATTTACACCTTTACTTTTCCTACTGTTACATGTCCAAATGTCCTCCATATCAAAGGTCTATAAAGTGTCCAATTAAGGTTTTCTACGGTGGCCAAGAGAGCTCAACGCGCCGTAGAAACGCAAGCAAATGAAGAAATCATTCAACAATTTGACCACACGTACGTGACATGAATACATGTGCTGCAAAATCCAGAAAACAAAAGCGAAGAAAGGAGCACTGCCAGCTGTGCCAGCATTTTTTAAGAGTCCAAGTAGACGGGAAGCTCTTGAAACCCGTGGAAATTAAGTTTGTGATTACAAGTGGCTGTTACGTTCTGCTGATTTCACCTGTGGAAGTTGTCAAACTTACATAAGAGCTACACCAAAGAAAAGTGAATGTGAGAAAAGGAACTCAATCCCGACATTTATAGCATGGTTGATAGTAATATAAAGGCTGAAACATGTGAAATCATGGTTATTTTTTCCTTTTAAGAATATATATATTTCAATATCACAGTATTGCTGTCCAAAAAATCCACGGTATTGAGCAGCTGACGTTTTCCACCCACCCCAGAAGCTTCAACATGATTCATAGAGCCTTGGGGATGAGTGCCTTTTTAACTCATTATGATACACCTATTTAGTATATATTTTTAGATTGTGCTACTGAGATAGCTAAAATCAAACGGGACACATGATCACTTTATGTTTGATAGAACACTGAAAGACCGTAAGACTGTCACTGACTTTCAAGGTCAAACCGCATCAGTCAGTCCCCTCTGGAGATTTTGCCGCTTTATTACTTCCATCTGTTCATCTGGGATGTTTCTCTTGAGAATAACACTTTTTTTTTTTCTTCAAAAAAAGTCATCTTTGCAAAACCAGGTCCCAGTGATTGGAGACAGGAAGGTCCTGTGGGGTTGGGGATTGAATGAAGAAAACAACTGGACTGAATGACTGATTATTTTTCTAACGAGCAGCTTGAGAAACAGTTGTAATCTTTGTAAGATGTCTTTGTTGAATATTGAATAGTGAGTAAGTGATGGTACTTTTATTAATGACTTATGAGAATAGTCAGTTTGAAGGTATCCTGTGAGGCAGTCACGTCTACTCGCGCAGTAATATGTTTAGTGCTTTGTACTGTATGAATGTGGTTAACAAGATCCCAATAATGACAATTTACAACAAACGATACCAAGAAAATGGAATACATCTGACTTCTAAATGTACCCAGGCATCTTTCGAAGGCGTATACAAGTACAATCTGTCCACACAAGTACATTTCTTTTATATTGTAGTGCTATTTGGCTTTTTTTTCTGGCTTTGGCTGAGTGTTTGGCTTGTGATAAGATTATGGTGTGGTGTAAGAGCCCAGTGCAGATACATCGCTACACTGTCGGCCTTGTAGTCTTTGGGCACCTCCCCATATATAATGAACTCTCAATGCTGCCTTTTCAGAGGAGCTCGAAACCGCTTGCATTAGACCGGATAAGTTATGATCATGATTGGCCAAAGGAGTAGGACATTTTCCTCCAGCATATAATTCACAAATAATGGCAGATATCCAGGTAGCTGTAAAGGGCTGAAGGACTGTGTATATTGGTGCATTTGCCAATAATATAAGAAATGGGGAAAACATAAAATGGCTATATTTTTGTCCACAAATTAAAATTGTTTCAGTTATTTTCTTTAAAAAACAAATATATAATGCGGATCTGCCAGCCTCTTGGGCATCCTGGATCATTAGTGTTACTACGGTGCTAGAAGGTCCAGAGAAGATTTCACTGCAATAGCATTTTTGGTACCTCAGTTTCTTAAAGTGGCAATCCGTAAGATTTCAGTCCTGGCTGATATGGCGATAACAGGTCCCAGAATACTGGGGCCAGCAAAACAAACTATTGTCGTTTTAATAAAGAAGTCAGGAAATAATTGGCCTTTTTCCATAATTCTGTGAGCAACCGTGATCTAATTTTATGCTGCAAACGGCATCAGTCTGCGAACAGCAAAAGTAAAAGTAGTTGGTTGCCTCGCTCTTCATCTAACAGCTCACTGTGGATGCTACTTTTTGTTCCATGACTCTAATTTAACTTCCATTAATTAATATTTCAAACTGATCTACTGTCAAAAGATGAGGAAAATGAGCGTTGTCTTGTTTTGTAGAAGCTTTTTTGATGAACGATAGTGGTCAGTGTCAAGCTTACTGACAAACGCTGCATTTCCTGTTACTTATTCATAATAAAAGCCAGTTAAATGCTTTTAATGTGAAGCTGCAGCAGTAGGAAATGTTCAGTTTGCATTAGCAGTAACTTCATGCAGCATTTTCGTAATACTGCAAATATATAAATATTGCAATACTTTCATCAGTGGGCCAAAGACTCAATCACCATTGTGTTACCTCCTTCGGCGATAGATAGTGACTTAACAGACAATTATTTATATGAAAATCTTCAAGATTATTACTTTAACTAAGAGTGAAAAATTTGCCTCACTTTAAAATTCAAGATGGTAATACCCAAGCAAATAGAAAAGTCATCATGACCTGTGCTGCAGTTGTAGGGCCTGCAACCTGAATCCCTCCTAAAACCTTCTCCCTACTCGCCGCTGACTTGGTGATGATGATTCCTCTCTCTCACAGCAGTCATAGCATTTATTCTAAATAGATGTGTTGCATTTATCTGGCAGAGTGTGAAGTGTCAGCGAATTGGGCACAATCTTTATGAGCACGACCTCTTCTTCAGATAAAATCAGTTTGTGAGATTAACATATAATTTCCATTTGGAATGGGAATCAAGAGTCAGTACTGTGGGACTTGAACCAATGCTGAAATGAAAAGATGTACATGTGTGTTGTACATTTGACCATATATAAAGACTAGGCCTGGGCGATATTGAGAAAATCAAATATCCCAATATTTTTGATCAAATACCTCCATCAATATTGCAACGATATTGTAGGGTTGACCATTGGTGCTTTTACAAAAATATTTACACAATGAGAATTTTGATAATAAATCATCAGTAATGTTGATATTATGTCTAAGTGTGTAAAAGAAAATAATAGAACAGCTAGAAAACAGTCTGGTAAGTTCAGAAAATTACATGACTTTACTCTAATGCAGCCTTTAAAACCAGGAAAAGACACTTATGCGATATTACGATATCCAAAATCTAAGACGATATCTAGTCTCATATCACGGTATTGATATACAGTATTGCCCAGCCCTAATCGAGACATAATACCAATTTTGACGACGCAATGTTAAATTATTTGACACCGACGGTGACGATATGTTGATGTGGCAGGTGTGATGTTTACCATGTTCACCGTCTTAGTTTAGTGTGTTAGCATATACCAAATTTTGTGCCAATCTGTTCAGTGTTTGTTGAGATATTTCACTGAAGAACTGAAAATGTTGATTATCTGTAGCAAATGTCAAGATATTCCCTCTGAACCACAAATGTCAATCTCACGGTGTCTCTAAAGGAAAAGTCAGGGGCTCACTTGTATAAAATTTCACAGCAATCCGTCCAATAGTTGTTGAGATATTTCAGCCTAAAGTGGTGGACAGACAGTCCCTCGAGCCATGTGGCTAGCGTGGCTAAAAGTAAACTTGTCAGTGCTTTCTAATGGACAAAGTATCTAATTGCGTAACTGTTTCTAAACTACCTCAGTCAAACCTTTGGTATTTCTGTACTGCAATTTATTGTTACTTATCAGGCAACATATACAATGATATAGAATAAAAATAATGCGATTAAACTTCCACCGATAATACAATTTAGACAAACTTAGTACACATAATCTTGGGAATAGGTCTTGTGTTGCCAAATTGACATTTCTTGGCTGTTTTATTTTCCCAGGGTCTTTTTTGTTGACTGATTTCCATATCTAGATGGACTTGAAACACACCTTGTAATCATTGTTTTAGTTAAACAATAATAAGCATATCTGAGTGAATAAAAATCACAGTGGATGTAGCTCAATACTGACATATGGTCATGTGTAACTATTTTGCCATAGTGACATTTCAGTGGAAATTAACTTGTTAAGATTCAAGATTCAAAAAACTTTATCGGCAAACACATAGTGATAGAAAATTGTCTGAGGTTAGGGGCTCACAAACAACATAAAAACGTACACCCATGAAAACCCATAAAATGACATTAAAATCATATAACTACATGAATAAATAAATAAATAAGAGCAGGTGTGCAAAGCTGCATTAAAAAGTAGTGACAGTCTATTTTACCTTGTTTAAAATAGATATTGCAGTGGGAATAAAACATTTTTTGTACGTTCTCTTTTCGGCCAGAGGTACTCTGAAGCGGCGGCCTGATGGGAGTAGCTGGAAGGAGTGGTAAAGCATTGTGAAGGGTCCTTAGCGATGATGTTTGCCTGACTGTAAAGGTCTGATATTTGGGTGTGAGAGGTGCCGGTGATTTTGGTTGCATGCTTGATGATTCCTTTTTTCCTTTTTCTTGATTTTCTTTGTGACAAAGTTGTACCAGGATGCAGTGTTGAATGTGAGGACTGATTCGATGAGTGACCGGTATACTGCTGTTAAAATGTTCTGTCTGACATTAAAACCTTTCAGCCTCCTCAGGAGAAACATGCGCTGCTGGGCCTTTTTGTAGACACCATCCACATGTTATGAAAAGGACAGGTGGTGGACGACCTCAGTGCCCAGTTACTTAAAGATCTCAACCCGTTCCGCAATACAGGAAATATTATTCTGTTCACATAGCACCTCAGGAAACCTTAATTAACTTGATAGTGCCGAAGGCAATTTGACATCTAATATAATGCCTCTATGACAGCTTGTGGTAGCATTGAACAGTTCAGAGAGGTCAAACATTAAATGAGATCTCAATGTGAAAAACACTAGAACAAATACCGTAGTATAGTTTTGCCTGTTTTTGGTGAGTTCTGATGCATCCAGCAAATCAATGCACCATTTTAGTCATGGTGGAGGTGGTCCAGTTTTCCAGCAAGTCAGTGAGGCTGCATACAGATGGTGTTGCAGTTTAATGAGTGAGGGACCTCATATCATGCATATATGAGTCCACCACTCACATAGCACAAGAAATAACTAAAGCCGACAGATTTAAATGAAAAGATCAGAATAAAAATCTACAGTAGCATATATGGAAAAAGAATAAGGAAGCAGGAAAGTCATTGGCAACTGTAATGTGGTACACATGAAGTACATCAATGCCAATTGCACCACAGGCTTGTCATATAAGATAAGCCATAGATGTGGGGTGCAGGATATGCTATTGTATTTGACACATTCCCCTAATACACAAAATACATTTTAGCATCCTATAATGGACCTTGCATCACGTTTTGCGCTTCCAGTAATTAATATGTTCCAGTAGTCTCCTTCCCAGGAAAGTACATGGAAAGCAAATTCATGAATATATTTTCAAATAATTCCCACTCCCCTAAATGGTCTCAAAATGTGCCTCTCTTTGCATGTATTTATCGTCATTTTAGCTGAGTCTTGCATGGGGGCAGTGTAATTCATCAAGTCCATCATTTTATTAATGTGCATAGACATGAAAATATTAATTAGCTGGGTGTTATAATTTTGTGAAACTAATTATATAGACAGAGCATTTCTTTTTCAGTCTATTTGGGATGATAAGAGGTAAAACCATGGCTTGCTTCTGCTCCGCTACTTCAGGGTAATTCTGGAGCATTATGGAGAAACTCAAATCGAGTGAGATTAAAAAATCATTATCACTGTTTAATGAACATCCATTGTCATCCTGTGATTTTAATATTTATACATTGCTGCAGTAATAAACAAACACTAAGAAGATTACAGATTATTATTTTTCTCTATTTTGCTGCCTTGTCTAACAGACTAGTGTGTGCTCATGACCACTGATGGCTTGACATTATTGAATAAATTATACGATGGAATGTAAAAATGAAGCTGCACATCCTGTTTATACACAGATATGCTGCATTTGTGACTGACTTTGCTCCGATAATAAAAAAAAAAGAAGTGATAATAATGTTGGTGAATGAGCTGATAGCAGTAATGGCATGGCAATGATGCAGCCGTCAAGCGACAAATAATATGAAGAAAAAATGATAGTTGAAAGTTTTATGTAAAATTATTTATCATAAACTTTAAACATGTTTTAAAACTCACTGGTTTGGTCTAAGAGAGCGCGTACCCCTGAAGCAGAATCGACATGTCCTCTAGATGTAAGCGGGCTGCTCAGTCGGTGTTTGTAGGCAGGAGAGTTAAATCCCTAATCTGTGATGACACTGAGAGATAGCCTGGGGCTTTATCAGGAACAATTAGAGGGACACTGAATTTTCTTAACTCAATTAACAACTCTGAAATAAGTGCAGCAGAAAGTGCATTTTCACAAATCCAGAGTTAACATACCGAGATAAGTCGTTTGAGCTGCATGCGAATTATTTAAGAAGGGATTTTTCAGTTTTAATATTGTTTGGAGGGAAACTGTAAAAGGTCATTATGGAGCGCTTCAGGGAATTTCAAAATAATTTCAACAAAACAATGTGCTGTGGACATTGAATTAATGTTTTCATTGCAACAACGACCAGTGAAGCAGGCAGCATGCCTTTTTCCTGCGTTCAGTTCACTTTGTTCCCTGTTGCAAAAGCTCACGTTCATTCAAATTAAAATGTATGCTTTATGCAGAGCTTTATAGCAATAGAAAACAAAGAGGAATATTGGGAAGATATTGCTGGAAAGACACGATAAAAGAATCTTTATCCTGAAGGTAACCCGCAAATTGCAAAAACTTTCAAAAAAGCTTGCAAGACTTTAAAGGCATTGATAAAGTTTAAGAGACTGATAATTGTTCTATTATGTTTGGAGTGTGTGTGATGTGGAGAAGGCAGTGTTGTTGAGGTTGCATGTGTCAAGGTTGCTTTCCTCTTTGCTTAGTTGTGAAGATATGACGGAGAAAACGTGCATTGTCAAGTTAGACAGTTAGTTTCACACAGTATTGCACACATCCAGACATGAGAGTTGAAGAGAGGAGAGCTGAATGATACCCAACATCCATCATGTGTATAGCGCTCGGTCAGCATGCCCCCCCCCCCCCTCAGCTAAGTAAGTTGACAATATACACATCCAGATACTTGTGTGAGTTGACCTGAGTTATAGCTTGGTTGCCACTGACTTATGATCCCAGGGTCAAGAACCATCTTTTCTTTTTCTTCACATTCAACGCACGTTGGTTATGATCCCGCTGGTGCACTTATCTCTCAACTTCAAAACTATAAACTGATGCCATCATAATGCAATAGTCCGAGAATGGCTCATCACCAGTAGGGTGGGTGGTTCCCTTTTACTAAAGCGCTTTGCGATGGAAACTGCTTGTTAATGAAGGGTCTCTCCGTCTTCAGACATGTTACAACATTGTAGGTTTTACTCTCTCACTGATTATCTTTGTAAGAAACGTACTGAGATTTCAAATAGTAAGTGAAAATATAAACTTTATTTCAGTAGTTGTATACATCCAGGTTCATAGATGAAATTTGACCCATCCTAAGCATTTAGGAGCAGAGGGCTGCTGTGAAGCGTCCGGGGAGCAACTTGAGGTTCAGTGTCTTCCTCAAGGACACTTTGACATGCGGACAGGAGGGGTCGGGGATCGAACCGCGAACCTTGTGATTAAAGGACGAGCCGCTTTTTTCCCTCAGAGCCACAGCCGCCCCAAAGTGCTCGTGTTTACCACTAAAACATCTGTTATTCCAGTGTAAGCACTGATGCTGTGTATGATGCAGGAGTGCTGTCACTGTTACTGCTCCCATTTGTCGCTATACCGCCTGAGTTGACAATTTAACTTTTCTGACTTGGCAGTTATTGTGTCCATAGCAACCACAGGAACCATACTGGGGAAAACTACTACTTCTACTACTGACATAGGAGGCGTACTCTGTATTATATGACACTTCTCCACCAGTGCAGCTCCAAAACATCAGTAAAAAGACAAAATCACTTTAAAAGGGGAGTTTTCTAGTATGGACCAATATAATTTTTTTCAATGAGGACTGTTTGACATGTCACAGTAAGACTGACGCAGAACTCAGCCTGTCAAGCTCTCATGGCTTTGATATATTAATATATCAAAACGTGTTACCTTTCAATGTAAAAATACTAGGGCTGTCAAAGTTAACGTGATAATAACGTGTTCATCATATGAAACAAGAAAACCTATTGAATCCATTGGTACCAACCATGTCATACTAGCTTGTCGCGAAGGAGGTTAAATAACGCTCTATACTGGTGCTAAATTTTGACGAAGAAAAACTGGCATGGTCATTTTCAAAGGGGTCACTTGACCTCTGACCTCAAGATCTGTGAATGAAAATAAGTTCTATGGGTACCCACGTGTCTCCCCTTTACAGACATGCCCACTTTATGATAATCACATGCAGTTTGGGGCAAGTTATAGTCAAGTCAGCACACAGACACACTGACAGCTGTTGTTGTCTGTTGGGCTTGAGTTTACCATGTTATGATTTGAGCATATTTTCTATGCTAAATGCAGTACCTGTGAGGGTTTCTGGACATAATTTGTCTTTGTTTTGTGTTGTTGATTGATTTCCAATAATAAATATATACATACATTTGCATAAAGCAAGCATATTTGCTCACTCCCATGTTGATAAAAGTGTTAAATACTTGACAAATCTCCCTTTAAGATACATTTTGAACAGATAAAAAATGTGGGATTCATTTGCGATTAATCACAACTAACTATGGACAATCATGCGATTAATCGCGATTAAAAATTTTAATCGACCGACAGCCCTAAAAAATACCAACATAAACATGAATTTTATATTGAAGTTGACTGCCAGTCAAAGTCAAAAACACCAGCAATGTTAGGTGGTAGTAGATTTAGTGGTAGCCACCCACTGTCTCAAAGCACCTTCACCTCTCTATGACTCCCTGACGTCCTCCTCAGTCCCTCTATGTTCAATCATTCATCTATTGAGGTTTAATACTTGCAGGGTAAGTGGGAGAGGAGGATGGAGTCTGTTCCAGATTACATTAATAAACACCCTGAACAGATTGTCAGCCTATGGCAGAGATTAGGGTTTAGCAGTCATTTTTATATTCAAATCATGATTTTGAAAGATTGTAATTTTCAAATCGCTAACACTGTGATTTTATTAATGATATACCATAACAAGCTGTACAAATGTTAAGTGAAGTACAGTTGTGACCATTGATTTGACTGATTATAAAGACAGTGTTGCTGGCCAGTTTTAAATCTCAATAGTAATATAGCAGTAAGATATTTTCCTCAAATAATTTGTGCATGGACAGTCAGCATGGAGACACTTTGCGCATGAGAAAATGTAAACTCGACACAGAATAGATAACGCACGTTGTCTTTTAGAGTTGTGTAACTGCAGTGCACAGTATACTGACCTAATTGTGGGCTTGAATAAGAGATGACACCTGCACTTATGTTATGCCCTTATTCCCCCTAGTAGGTGCCGTAACGGACACACACATGCACGTAGGCATTGGTCGTTTTTTGTATGAATTTTTAGTACTCTACACTTTCAAGCCAGAGTTATACCACCATTGTTTTCAGAGTAAACAATTACAAGACAAATTTGTTTTGCTGTAGTGCTTTCAAGCTAAAACTACACTTTGAAGCCTCTCAAATGTATTGCTGCTGTGGCAGAGAAATTAAACTTAATTGTAGATCAGTGAACCTTTATCATGCCTTTTTATCAAGACCAGTGGGAACAAGTTTCATCAGAAATTCCTCACTCTCACTCAGACACAAAAAAAAGCTTTAATGAGAGCTTTCATTAACTTCCATTTTGCATGAACCTTGCTTCTACTTTTTTTTTTATAATGGGCTAAATAGATTTGAACTTGGCTTCCTGTTTGTGTGAGATGGATAGTTGATGAAAAAGGTTTTGTTATGGATAAAGAGAATGTATTTGAATGGAAATGCTCTCCTACTGTTTCCTGCCTCACCCATTGTTTCCTATAAAAGCCCATAGATTTCATTTTGTTACATGATTATGAGCTGCACAACAACAGATTGACTTTTCAGGGCCTGGCGTGAAACTGACCCAGACAACCCCATGCCACCATTCCCACACTAACCCAGAGGAAGGGAGTTTCTTAGTAGTTTGCCAGAAAGACCTCTCGACATGGTCTGGTGCATGACGTCAACAAGGGATCCTCTCGAGTCAAGCGTTGTCTCTGGACCTTTGCTTTCAATGGGTGTCTCTACCACAGCATTAGCTGGATCGCGTGCTACTTTCAGTTCCATCATATCACCAAGCTTGAAGAAAAGGGCAGAGAAAACCTTCCCTGCCTCGTGTGGACGGTGCACACTCGCCTCTGTCTGCGTTCAGCATCTCTGCTCCTCATCCCTCTATTTGTGCTAATGTAGTACCTCAAAGTCATGTTTGCGGGCCCTCTCCCTCTAAAGACAAGTACACACTACAAGACTTTCAGTGGTGGTCAGATCACAGACTGTTCACATTACACAACTTGCTCTCTTGTAATCAGGAGTCTTGAAGTCGTTGTGGTTTTCACACTACGTGACTGACCGGCGACAGGGGGTCACACACTACAAGATCTTCACCAGGAGGAATCTCCGATGATGTCTTCCAAACTACGTTTTGTCACGCACCTACAGGAGGTGATGTTTGTATTATTATTTGTTACTGAATAAAAACATTTTCCAAAAGGTTTCGTATGTTATGAATCCGAATCCCAAAAATTTAAATCAAATACGAACACAATGAGCAAATAATCGACTAGTCGAATATTCGGATCCAGCGCTACTTTACATTCTGTTTTATGAATCCTCTTAGAAAGTCCACACTCACTGCCTGTGTCATAGAACATCTGAGGGAGATCTGACATACACCTGCAGAGCATACAGAGAACATCACAAGTCCTAAGTCTAAGGTGAATAGGGAAGGTTTGAAATACCTCAATGGGACCAAAGCAGAGGTACCATGCTGTGGCCAGTTTGGCTGGAAAAGGCTGTCTGACCGTTCAGCTCACTGCCTGTGGGACATAGTGAAGTCTTGTCGCTTTAAGAAGGCCCACTGCACGGCTGAAGACTTTGAGTCTGTGAGTAATTTTCTCGCTTGCCTTTGAACTTAATCCTTTCAGCAGAGGTTTTGGCCTTAAGGCTCTCACAGTTGTATGGGAGATATGAATAAACCAAGAAATATGCATATAAACCACAGTGTATTGAAGAATCAAAGACTTCCACCCTCCCTTTTTTTTTACCTGGTTTCAGAGTGTGATTGGTTTCATAGGAGATGGACAATGGAGTTTTATATATATAAATATATAGCTCTTTTCTTCCAGTATAGAGGATGTGCACATTGCCTCATTTTGGACAAGATCACTGGGAACTATTTCATCTATGAAGACAGTAACTAGACATCAAAGCAAGAAACTTTTTCTGTTTGATGTCCGTGTCTTACTGTAGAATTTCTGCATCAATTCATTGTATTTTTTAGTTAGTGGTCTCACACCTGAGTACATGCTTATCAAGTCGCAACCTCCGGCGCTGAGAAGCCAACGCCGAAGCGCCAAAAAGCGCAGTTCTTCGAATTGCCACTTGAGGTTGGCTCCAAAAGCGAGTCAATCCCCATAGACCCCCATGTTAAAATGCCCAACTTTACAACTGAAATAAACATGTTTGCAGCCTGGTACAAAAAAAATATTTTGCTCTCTATAGTTAATTTCCCCGTTCATGACAACTGTGCGGGGGTGAATTTTCATATAACTCGTCCATTTAAATTATATTAAGACTTAAAGTTAGGCATAATTGAGGGCATGGCTGCTTTGATTGACAGGTGGGTGCTGTCTCAGGTCACTAGCTGTCTGCTCTGCTGCGTCACCCGGGCCCGCCTCCACATCTTTGCCAATTTTTGGATTAGCCGTGAGTTACGCTGTGTCGTCACTGCTAAGATAGCGACGGCTGGAGCCACCCACTTTGAGCTTCACAACGGTTCTTGAGAAGCCTATGGATGACGTCACAGAGACTACGTCTATATTTTATATTTCTTATGTGTGAAATTTGGACCAGAATAAATAAGATCAACTATATTGTAACATTAGTGCACTTCCACAACCTACTAAAAACTGTTAAACATAAATATTCAAGATATAAAGTAATATATGAAAATAGATTATACCAAAATAAATTATATCAAATATGTCATAGTGCACTGCCACAATGTACTGAAATCTCCTAAAGATATATTCAACATTTTGGTCGACTATATTCAACATATTCCAGTCAGTAACTCAGAGAAAACATGCCAAAGCGCACCACTGTAAAGGAAAGATGGGGTGCGCAAGAACATCATTGGGAAAAGGAATGTGGCACTTATCGTTTTATCATGATTACCTTGTTTTCATAATCATTGGAAGCCAAAATCGTGATTGGAAATTAAATTTGATTAATGAGCCAGCCAGCCCGAACGTGTGCTTTTAGTTTATTCTGTGTTTCAAGGTTTCTTATGTTCAAACTTAGCTTTTGGGTAAACCAATTTAAAAGACGAAAGACACGATTTTGTTTTTTTTCATGCATTCTGTGCTGAGATGTGCATGATAACAGGCGCACCAACCTGGGAGTGCACTTCGCCTGTCATCTATGGCACATCTCGCATGCAATCACTGAAATACCCCTCTATTCCAAATGCATTTGCATTTTAGTGAGGGTTGTGCATGTAGAGAGGGAAGTGTAGTTAATTGTATATTCTGCTGGGTTTACCAAGGTTCATGCACTTTGCAAGGGACAGTTCAGCATGGAGAATTATCCATGTCTGAAATCAGTTGTAGATGTGTGTATATATAAAGGAAAGCTGATGTGGGGAGGATACATATTTATCTATCTGTATCCTACTGAAATCTCAACCCCAGGAAAAGTGTGAATACTCTACAAAAAACATGCAGGGGAGTTGCAGTGAATTAGCCAAAAACATGTGTGATGTCTGAGAGCTAGAATGCTTGATAAACTGTATACGAGGTAGAGGCATAAGAGTTGGATTTGAACTTGATAAAACAAACGTCAGGCCGGCTGTATTTGCCTGGTTGAAAGCCAGAGGACTGTCACTGTGAAAATACAAACGGTAGAAATGTGTTGTTTATGGTACCGCGAGTCGGACTCTCCTCAACCCACGAGGTTCTGGGCTTGGAGCAGCCACTCCACCTCCGTGCTAAAGATGCTAGTGTAGCTAACTAGTTTCTTTTCAGCCGTCCCAACGTTCCTCCGCCCAATCCTGTCACACATATTACCTTCAAACTGAATGAGCAAATTGCAATTTCAGACTTGAAGCGGTGCCACGTTGCGCTGCACTTTTATGTAAGACTTGGCCTTCGGTTGCCTTTGTCGATCAGGACGAGAACTTCATACCCCTATGAGTAGCTTGACACACCACTCATAGATAAATAGAGGAAGTAATGCTCTCACAAGAGTATTTACTACACATACTGTATGTTCAACTCAACAATTTTTCACTTTATAAACTCGGGAAGTCATCTGACTTGAGTTGGGTGGATTATTCTGTGGTATTTACAATCTCTTTCTATTTGATTAGAGATCTAAGAGCATCAAGGCAGATTAACTCTGCCCCTATGGTGTAAATAACCCCACCAATCTCTTCACATCCATGGCAGCAACTCACAAGGCATTAAGTTGTGAAGACTTTTATCGATAGCTCTTGTGTTTGGGGGTTTAATTAAAACGCTGCTCACTCAGAAGCCAGTGTCACTGCACTGAGATATCTCCCACAAAAAAAAAAAAAAGACCAGGTTTTATCATCGTGTTTGTCACTACCTCATGTTAATATCTGCTGAATTACAATGTTGGCAAATCATATTGATGACAGCCATAGCTTAGAAATATTGCACTATGGAAAAATGTCACATCCAATATTCTGCCAGTGGGGGAAACACTGGAGTTTTCCTAAAACCCTAATGAGTTTCTGGCTTACTTTCCCAAATCTAAGATAATAATGTGGCAGATTTTTTTTTTTAGTACCATCAGCAGATGGTCAAGACTTAGCTTTTACATTGATGTGCTGAGGTATCTCCCTTTAGGCTGCCTGGTATAAGGTGGAAAACTTGAAGTGATTGGTTTCCTCACACCTATCTGTGGCCCTGGGGTGAGGGGGAGCATGCTGCTTGACACTTCCCATGTTCTAATACATACGGGGGTTTGATTCTCTGACCTTGTGGTCCACGGAAGTGTATTTGGGCTGTTAATGTAAATTACCATTCTATTCATTCAGCTAATCATATAGATAATGCATGAAAATACTAGTGTTTACTAATCAAAATGCTGAAGTTCTGCTAACATTCCTATCAGCTAATGTATAGCAAAGTAGACAACATATAGAATATCATAATGTTAAGGGGTGAGCCTGGTTGGATATTATTACTGTGCAGCATTAGCAGACTGTATAATGGACTTTTAATATTTGAAAAATGTGTCAATTGTTGTCTTTTGCTCTTTGTCCTAACCTCTGGTACTGCTAATCAATGAGCTACATAATCTTTATTGAAATGACAAGGTGCTTATTTCATGAGCAAAAATAATGTGATTATTTTATTGAGAGTTAGTAACAATATAGTTCAGTGAGGATTTGATCCCCTTCTTATGTCTAGGAAGCTGAATGAATTGCTGGCTGTAATCTGCTGACGTCATGTTAGAAGATATCTTGGAGTATGTCTGAAACTGCTTGCTAGTTGAGTTGGTGGTGAGCAGTGAGCAACCTCCGGTTCAGAAAAGTGAAGCCAATGCTGAAGTGCCTTAAACTTGCACTCTTTCTAATAGCCAGCAGGGGGCGACTCCTCTGGTTGCAAAAAGAAGTCTGATTGTATAGAAGTCTATGAGAAAATAAGCCTACTTCTCACCTGATATACTATTACCTCAGTAAACATTGTAAGTTTATGGTCTCAATCGCTTGTTTCAAGTCTTCTTCAATACAGCATGATGTTCATTTAGTGAATTATGGTCCCATTTAGAGTCAAATGGATCGTAAAGCAGGGTATGGTTTAGGGTGTGGCTTCCTTGTGATTGACAGGTCGCTTCCACTATGTTGTCTGGTCTGGGAGTGTCCCATGTTTTTGTCACAAATATGTTTGTGTTTTCTGTTCATGAAAGTTAATTGTAACATTTTGGTGGCCTTAAATTGTCTTATTTAGCGTTGGGTTGTACTTACCTCCACCCTCTCATGTCACTTCGGGTTGCTTTGTTCTTGATAGTGAAACAGAACTTCAGTGGTCATTGAACTCCTGATGAAGTAACACCACATATTATAGTGGTGTACAGTGTTTGTAAAAATTTTTTGTTAAATACCTAAATAAAACAAATGACAGTATATTATTACATTAATCTCACACTGCTACATACATAATGATTATGGCACTAGTCATTTAAATCAAGTGTTAACCAGATTTACACAAAGCTTTGCTTCACATTATGTCCTTATCCTACCTGGAGAGCCTGGCAGTAAGAAATACATGTCTTCTGTGCAATCACTACAATAGCACAAAGTATACTGTAAGCGTGATATCCTGCAATTGAACCGGTTTCTCCCGTTGAATATTTAGGAGAAATCCATGTGTCCAACTTTACCCACCGCCAAACAGAGATGTAATGAATACATTTAAGATGTTGTCATGTAGGGTAAGCATCTCCATTTCCTGCTCAGCAAGTATCCATGGCAACTCCAATTGTGCAGGTGGGGCCAGATCACTGGTGGTAATTGCTTCAAACCGATGCATACTTTTACCAAATTGACCTTTATCAAAACCTTGAGCCATATTAATCATTTGTTTAGTCTCCATTGAGGCTTTGGTCTGACTTTGTGGAGTCATATTGATTTATAAAGCCGTCTGCATGGAGGCACCAGACAACAGCTTTTCAAATAGGGCTGAATGGCGCCATTTCATCCTGTATGTCAGGGTGAATAGATAAATAAATAAATCGGTAACATCATAACAGACTTTACTATAAAGGCTTTGCTGTGTCGCTCGAACTTTATACAGGATCCATGGACTACACTTCAGACATTGTCAGCTCAGACGAAGGTTGAGTCATCAGGGATCTTGGAAGAAAGTTGGAAACATAATGTGCTTAGCCAGCTAAGTTATGGTAGACATACTAATAATACTGGTTATACAGGAACAGAATTAAATCCTTGATCTTGTTTTGGAAATGCATAGAGCAGAAGAACAGTGGAAGAATTACATTTTTGTTTAAAGAGGTCAGACCAGCTCATATTAAACTCTGTTTACATCACAGACATTGTGGTTTTATACAACCCTAGTCCCGTGTGAAACATAGTTTCGTTTCAAATTACAACGTCAATCACGTGTTTAAAACTCTGACCGTAATCCGGGAGAAAATGTGTTTCCCTCATAACGTATTTTGGTTATGCAGTTTAATTGTATGGGAACGTAATTGTTGTCACCATAACAACTAACAACAATTGCCATTTTCTTTTGTACTAGTCAAATTACCACAGCAAACAGTTGAATGACCCTTCCACTCCTATTTTATTTCTATGACAGCACCACTGCGCTCTGAAACCTATTATTTCCAGTGGCTTGTGCAACGCCACTTGTCGGGTGCTGCGTGCGCTGAACCCAGCGGCGATCGCAGCTCAAACCACGTTCTGTATGAAAGACCCTTAACACGAATCACTGTTTTGCGTTGCACAGCTCATTGGATGTTCTAATTTACTAATTTGAGTTTTTATGTAGATGCATGTTCTCAAAAGTACAAAACAGACCAACGTCCACTGCTCTTCTCTGTGTATAATTAGATTCAGATCCTGTTCTGTGATCGTTGACAACACATTATCCTCTATGTCATTCCCACAAGCACCATTAGGGTGAGTGGCCCTGCTTCATTTGCCTGTCTTTTTTTTCTTCGTCTTTAGCTGTGACCCCAAAGCTGTTCGCTAAGCAGAGGAATCGAGAAAGGATTCACTTAGATGAAATGACAGGATAATAGCGTTTAATGCGCCGTTTCGGCATGATGTCGTCCTCCCGAGCTTGTTTGCAGAGCGAGGCTATCTGACACTGCCCATCTGCAGCCTCCAACTGTGTGTATGTGTATCTCTAGCTTGCATCTGTGACGTTGTGTATGTGTGTGTACATGTATCTATGTCTTTGTGTATGTGTGTGGCTGTGATCAGAGAGGGACAGGCTGACACAACTAATGGAGAGAGATGTACAGTAGGCAGACCTGGCAGCGCACAAGAGGCTTTCAGCTCCTTAGCCTTGATTCAGAAACTCAGAAAGAGTGATGGTCTGTGAAGACCCCAGCTATACTAAAATCACTGGCAGGATAAGAGCTCTAAATGTGTTTCCAAGAGGAAAGACATGATTTGAGTGAGATAGTTATTAACCAAGATGAGAAGCAAACCTCCCACACATAGCCAAGCAAAAGCCCAGCAAGAGCCTAGGGGTCTCTAAACTTGGATGTGCATATGTATACCACTAAAAGATCCACTTCCTAAAGGGATGATCAGTCGTTTTTCACAAAGGCACAACTACTGTATAGGTTTGTGTGCATTTTCAATTCAAGAGTTTGCCATTTAAATGACAAATCAACTGACCATAAGAGAAGATGTCAGTTTATAAAGATAAAACAACAAAAAAAAAAGTTTTTAGATCTGTCAGATTTCAGAAAAATTGATTAATCTCTATCCCAGGTGTTAAGGTCTTTGCACACCAAGTCCATATTTTCTGAACAAAATTGTCGCACATTTAGAAATATATATGATCTCACGTTGTGTTAATCACGTTGACACACAGACTTTGAAATTGTAGTCATTAAAGTTTTCGAAACAGGTTCAATTTTCTGCATTTTATTCCTCATCTAAAGGCCACTTGACCACTTTGGTCAAACAACTTTGATTGTGGCAGGTGATTTCAGAACAGCTTGGAATCAGAACAATAGCTTCTTGCTAAATGTATTTATTCATAAGCCCTGTTCGCGACTAGCGCTATCCATTGCACCCACATAACTACTTCAGTTTTGTCTCATATTGCGAATTTTTGCAAGGAATAGAATAATAAAACACATCGGACTCAGTGTGCAAGGTTTCTGTGTTTTATCGGATGACGGATTAAAAAAACGCATACCAAAAATGTGGACTTGGTGTGGAAAGACTAAAATCAGCTGTTTTAGCATGTTTGATACTGACATTTTCTTTGAAGAACATTCTTGTACCTGTATCCAATAAAACACCAATAACATGTGTAAATGTTTATGAGCCATTTGTGTTGGCTTCTGTGGCAATGCAATTATTTGAGAGACTTGTAGTTTTATATCTGCTTCCAGAGAGCTTTGCCTATCACCTAATAGGTCAGTTAAGGATGCCGTTTCCTTGTCCTGCACACCGCTCTTGAACACCTTAACGCTTGTAATGCCTATGTCAGATTTCAGTTAATTTATTTTAGCTCTGCTTTTACAATACCATTGTGCCAACAAAACTGGTATTTAAACTCTGAGATGTGGGCTTATGTCACTTCATCCATGATTGATTGTATGCCTTTTTTTCAATTGGCAGAGTTGGAACAGTGAGGTTGGGAGGAAATCATTCATCCATTATCTTCCTTAACACAGAGGGATTTCGCCATAAGCCTTTACTCTATAGTATGTTCACGCATGACTGTGTCACTAAAAATCGTAATAGTCATAATATTTTATAATAAGCTGTGAGCTATGAAAACAATATGGATGCCTGTAGGACGGAGGTGAGAGAACTTTCACTGGGGTGCAGAGATAACAATTCATCCTTCAGTGTAGACAAACCCAAATATATTATTGTTGATTTTAGGGAGCACAATGTGAACCACTAACCAGTAGCTATTGAGGGTACAGCTGTTGAGACTGTGACTGGTTTTTAAAGTCTTGCGAATACAACTGTCTTACTTGGTCTGAAAACTCTGTTTACACTCTAAACAAATCTCAGCAAAGGCTTTACTTGCCGTGATGTCTTAAAAAGTTTGTTATATCTGAAAGTATATCTGTAGTTTACTTTTGTTTACTTTCCAAATGACTTGATAAAACCACTGTAATTTTAAGGGTTGTGATAACAGGCTCTCTTACAGTACCTTTTCCTATCCCGAGATGGCTTTCATGAAACACAAAACTCGACCTAAAGCACCGTGCAATA
>CAKAKR010062965.1:0-37932 GCA_916700685.1 Adelosebastes latens
ATGTTAGCTGACCAGACGAAGGTCTCTCCATGAATCAATGCTGATCCTAGTGTTGGCTTTTCCTGCCTCAGCCTCCCGACCGCGGCCAGAGGGAACAGGGGAGACACCGGAGTTTTGGTCGGAGACGATAACGTTTCTCTCTGCGGAGCCCCGTCACTTCACAAGACACGGGAAACCTCTGTTGGTCTGGAGGAGCTGCAGCAGTTATTTCTGCACAAACGTCCACTGTACATTCACTAGATATTCTCAGAGCTAAACTAACTCTTCTGCAGTGTGGAGTGTGCGCGCATGCACGTGAGAGGTGGAGCGAGCTGAGCGAGTGAGAACGAGCACGGTGTGTGAGTGAAGGCAAGCAGGCAGAGGAGCAGAGTACAGCAGAGGTTTCTACTCGCTGTCTGCACACCTATCTGTGGCTAAAGTGACTTAACAAAGACAGACAAACAATAGGATGATAAATGGTAGACGTTGGAGCCTTTTTATCGCCTTCGTCGTCTTAAAAACAAGACAAGAAGCTCGATCGTGAGATAGTTTTGGAGATTAGAGAGGTGAAAACAGAGTGTTAATATAATATTAATACAGTAAGTATGTTAATGTTGACTCAGTACTACAGTAGGACGTTGTGTTGTTGATTGGATTTCCACTGAAACACCGTGAACAACGTGGTAATTGATACGCTGAGAGTTAGTTCAGCAGATCCAGTAAAACAATTAATAATTTGCAGCGATCAGTCATTTAACATTATTCGTGGAGCGGCACCCCCGGCCCCTCGCCATAATTACCCGTTTAACGAAGCCATCTGAGCCAATCAGGGGTCAGCGTGCTGAGGGAGCGTCTGATTCAGCAGCTCCAGAGACGGAGCCCACGCTGGCTGACGACGGGCCCGCGGTGGCGGCGGCGGTATTAATAAGCACCGGGTTAATTATAGCGCCCGTCTTCTTCTGCTCCTAATTGTTTGTTTCCTCTTAAAGTTCCGCTCAGCGTCAAACGGTGACGGATCGTTTTCAGTTTAAGGAGATTCACTCAGGAGCTGAGAGGGATTGTGGGTCAGCGGTGATCACTAATCGACTAATCCGGCGCTGACGGGAGGCGGCGCCGCGGCAGCCAGAACAGAGACCCTCTTTTCCCTCTCTGTAAAGTGTCGCCTAACTGCAGCCCTCCGTCTCAATGTTTAATCAGGACGACCTGCTTAGTTCAGAGATAAATAAAAGATTAGAGAGGAGCCCCGTTCATAGAGGAGAAGGAGACGTCTGCAGGCCTGAACCAGATTCAGCTGTTGACTCCTCAACAACAATAACAGCATTATGAAACTGATAGAAACACACTATCAGCACTTTTCACTGCAGGGAACAGAAAAACACGACCAGCGTTAGTCCATTTCTTCTGTGGCTTACAGAGCAGAGCAAAGGAATTTATTTCTATTCATTTATCTAACCTCTATATTCAATCTCTTCCCAGAGTATCCAGGCTGTTACGACAAAAAGTTACCAATAAACAACACCAGATAGACAATAAAAAATACACCCCAAAACCAGCATCAAACACAAATGTGATCATGAATCACATTTCTGATAATCCAGTAAAAGACTTACACGTAATGTAACCTTAAAACAACCTGAGAGCTGTTGAAAACCACAGAAACAATCCAGAGAACAAACCTCAGAGAACTCAACATTTAACGCCGATAAACAGAGCCGAGATGGAAACAAGCAGGCGACTACAGAAAAACACTAACTTTTAAACATCCTCTTTTCCACCTGCTAGTATTATGAGAAGTTACACAAACTCCAGTAATGCTTTCATTTTATTAAATCAAAGTCCTCTTCGATCCCTTTTTTACTCCCTTTGACCTCGTTGAACTAGAAAAAACACAAAGTAGAGTGATGCTGGTGCTTCTTTTACTCCATGAAATGATCTTTGGTTGAGAACAGTCACCAGCCCTTAGCCCATAAAACAGACCAATCTTATTTACACCTTTAAAGGTCCCATATTGTGCTCATTTTCAGGTTCATACTTGTATTTTGTGTTTCTACTAGAACATGTTTACATGCTGTAATGGTAAAAAAAAATACTCATACTGTCTGCCTGAATATACCTGAATTTACCCTCTGACTGAAATGCTCCGTTTTAGCGCATTTCAACGGAATTGCGTTGCTAGGCAACAGTTTGGGTCCATGTTTACTTCCTGTCAGCTGATGTCATTTACATCCACTGCGACCAGAAACAAACTGGGACACATTTAGAATGTTTACGTTGAAAACCGTGTAATGGTCTAAATAGTGTATATTTGTGACATCACAAATGGACAGAAAATCCTAACGGCTTGTTTCAAACGCACAATTTCTGAATACGGGCTGTGCGTATTTCTCCGTATATTGAACATTTCAAGACTTTCACAGTATTTATAAAGCACTTAAACCTGCTTTATAATATAACAGACATGACAATCTCACGTTTTACAATATGGGACCTTTAACTAAATTACCTACAGATTTAAAGCAAATTAAATATGATATAAGCATAAATCTACGGTCAGTGTCGTCTAAATATGAGGAGCTGCTCGCTGAATGTTTTTTATTCTTTAATGATAAAACACAAAAAAGCAAAAGCTTTGATTTGATTTCCTGGGCTGGAAATTACATTTAAATACTGTACGTAAATAAAGTACAAATAACTCAGAACTGTACTTGAGTATTTCCTTTTTATGTTACTTTATACTTCTACACTACCACATTTTGGAGGCAAATATACTTTTTACTCCACTAAATATATTTTGTGGTATTCACTTTGCAGATTCAGATTATCAATATAAAATATACTAATATATTAATTATAATAAACTAGTAAATGATGAGCTTTACTTTTACCAGCTGCAACATTAATGCCTCAATAATTATGATACAATAATCTGCATGAAGTACAAGTATATTTTAATGCGGATACCTTTGTACTTTTACTTCAATACAGTTTTGAATTAGGGCTTCCACGATATCAGATTTTCACTGCATGATTATCGTGGCCAAAATAATTCAGAATAACTGTATTATCGCGATATCTATAGAAAATTTGAAACATTTAAAGTGGTACATTTAAGAGATTTTCTTTATATATTCTCTGAGATTAAAGTCGTAAATTTATGAAAAAAAAATATAAAACTATTCCCTGAGATTAAAGTCGTAAATTTATGATATATATATATATATATATATATATATATTCCCTGAGATTAAAGTGGTAAATTTATGGAAAAAAATAAAAAATATTCTGAGATTAAAATGGTAAATTTATAAAAACAAAAAAAAAATATTCTGAGATTAAAATGGTAAATTTATGAAAAAAAAATATATATATATATATATTCTCTGAGATTAAAGTGGTAAAATTATGAAAAAAAATATATATATATTCTCTGAGATTAAATTGGTAAATTTATGAAAAAAAATATATATATATTCTCTGAGATTAAAGTCGTAAATTTATAAAAAAAAAATAAAAAATATTCTCTGAGATTAAAGTGGTAAATTTACAAAAAAAAAAAAACTTGGATATTCTCTGAATAAATTTAATTCTCTCTAATAATCTTTTGTTTTTCTTCTCTGTGGGAAATGTGTCCAACCAGCCCTTTAAACAAGACAAATATACATTAACATTTCCCTTAAATTTGTTGTAGACACAACAGATGATTTCCACTGATTTTGGAGACCTCAAGACCTTTTCTGTAGCACCAACATCAGATCAAAGTACATGATATGACATGTTTGCCAAGCGGCCTGGTTTATAGTGATGGTTTTATGACAAATAAGTACTTTTATACCCTCATAAAGCATGTCTTTTGTGTTTTTATATACAAGTATTTCAGTCAGCAGCTTTAAGGTAAAAAGTTTTAAGGTCATCTCCTTGTTGAAATCTCTCATGAAGACATTTCAGATGCTGCCGTCATGGTAACTGTCAAAATAATCTGCCATAAAGCGGGTTGAGATGTTGCGGCTCAGCGTTTGATGATAACGTGGGTCTTTTTTTGTGGGGTGGGTGGGGGGGGTCGGGGTCCCGGGGCTGCTGACGGTGCACGCTGCTGACCAAAGCCTCGGCCCCGCCACTTCTCAGCACGGAGACGAGCCGGAAAACCTTATCAAGGAAGAAGTCAATATGGCCGCCTCTCCTAACGCCTCCTACATGAAAGAAGGACCTGATTCTAATCTGTGAAATCATCCTTTAAATTACAGCGTTCAAGGTGAGTTCATGGCGTGTCTGCAGGGCTGATTTACAGGTGAGCAGCAGGACAGGTGAGGAGACGCGTCCCAGTGTTTTATTTCTAAATGTATTCAGATATAACAGCGTTTAGATGAACACATTTCCTCTGGATTGAATTGGAAATGAAAGTTGAAGAGTTTAACAACACCAACAACATGTTTTCTGTGGTTTCTACAATAAAAAGCAGAGCCCGGTCCACTACTGTGAGCTGATTGACAGATGAGCAGTGAGTCAAAGCTGAACGGTCATCCGTTATGCATGAAAGCACTCGCGCACACGAGTCGCTCTCGTGTCGAGGAATCTCATCGTTCTCATCAGAGAGACGTTATTCATGGTGTCAGTCAGCTGGACGGCTGAGACGTGGACGTACGAGTGGGAGGAAGACGAAAGAAACTGACTGAATATGAAGCGTATGAACGGCAGCGACCTGAGTGACAACAAACAGAAACACAAGGACACACTTTGGTCTCACTGGATCTGTGAACAACAGAAAACAGATTCACTTTTTTAAACATGTTACTACGATGGAGTAGGTTAAAAAAAAATAACTACGGAGCAGAGGGAGGGGGGTAATATTCTGAGACAAAATTTCAGAGATTAAAGTCATAAATTAATGAGAAAAAAATAAAATAATCTCCGAGATTAAAGTGGTAAATTTATGAGGAAAAAATCTGATATTCTGAGAATAACATGGTAAATTTATGGGAAAAAAACTCAGATATTCTCCGAGATTAAAGTGGTACATTTATGAGAAAAAAACTAAGACAATATCTGAGATTTAAGTGGTAAATTTACAAGAAAAAAACTTCAATATTCTTTGAGATTAAGGTTGTAAATTTATGAAAAAATACTTGGAAACTTTTTGGGATTAAAGTGGTAGATTTATGAGAAAAAAGTCAGATATTCACTGAGATTAAAGTGGTAAATATACGAGAAAAAAATCGGATATTCTCCAAGATTAAAGTGGTAAATTTATGAGAAAAAACTTGAATATTCTCTGAAACTAAAGTGGTAAATTTACGAGAAAAAAACTTTTTTCTCTGAATATTACCCTATCTTCCCCGACTCCGTATCTCTTTTTACCTACAAAGGCCCTACTACGCGTCATACGTTACCTTCAAATAAAAACTCTATCTATATATGCTTTTATTGTGAAGGTCTAGCTGTTCCTGTTACTTCTATTCTTGTACCGACCGCACAAAGCCGAGGCCCAGGTGACCGGCCGGTGATAAAACGTGTTGCTACGATACCGGGCTGAGAACATGCGAGGAAGTTCATTAAGGGTGAGGATGTGAATGAGGAAGACTGAAGCTCCGCCGAGGGAGGAAACAAATGAGAGCGGCTTTTGTTCCAGACAGACTGAAACCATTCACAACTCAACTCACATTAACTGACCTCCACAAGCTGCCTACACCAGCTCCATATTAACACCGCAGATACTGACATCAGCATCCCTCCCTTAATAAAACATCACACTGTGAGTGTTTACATTAATTAGCATCACAACAACCTGAAGCTCTGATTCCTGATTGATCTGTGAGTCAGTGAACTACACACCTGGTGATCGTCCTCTGACTGGATCAGGTTGAACTTTATAAATAACAAACGTGCCGATATATAATTGAGTGTAACAGTGGAAGGAAACAGTTCTGTGTGTCCACTGGCAGTGAAAACACACTGATGTCCATGAAACAGCAACAATTAACTGCAGGTCTGCGTGAAATTGAGCAATGACACGGCGTTGTGGTGAGAATACGTCAGCACAAAGGGCAGCAGATAGAGCTCATAAACTAAACATGCAGATTACTGAACCCACTCTGTCTACACAAACACAACATCTACGGACAGGAGAGGAGGCAATTTATCACTTATTACTGCCATTTTCACGGCGTTTTGAGGAGGATAATCCCAGTATACCAAGACTCTCTCTCACTCCACCTGCAACCTTCAACACACACCACAGAAGAAGAAAGCAACTCTTCTTCTTCACTAACGACTTCACATCTTAAACACGACGGTATGTCAGCGTTTACTTCTACACCTGCTGAGGGTAGAGACGTTCAAATCAATACACTGCACATGGTCAAAAATATTACTAAGTAATAAGTATTAGGAAAAACTACGGAGGACGGAACCTGCCAAAATAAAAAATAAATCAATAAACAAATGTCATTAAATGTAGCAAAACTAATATAAAAAATACATGTAGCCATTAATTAATTGATAAAACGTGACATAAATTGATATTTCTGTTTTAATTTGCTTCTTTATTTATTTATCTTTGTATTAATTCCCTTATTTATTTACTCTTCTGTTTAATTTTCCCTTTTATTTATTTATGTTTTATTAATTTTTTTAAATGTATTCATTTATTTTTGTATTTTTGCATTTATATTTTATTTTTTCTTATTAATAAAATTAAATAAATAAATAAATAAAAGGGGAAATTAAACAGAAGAGTAATTAAATAATGGAATTAATACAAAGATAAATAAATAAAGATGCAAATTAAAACAGAAATATCAATTTATGTCACATTTTATCAATTCATTAATGGCTACATTTATTTTTAATATTATGTTTGCTACATTTAATGACATATTTATTTATTTACTCTTCTATTTTACTTTTTTAAATGTATTTATTTATTTATGCATTACATTTTTTTATTTTTTTATTTTTGGGATTTTATTTAATTTTTTTATTAATACAAATAAATACATACATAAATAAAAAGGAAAATTAAACAGAAGAGTCAATAAATAAGGGAATCAATTAATTAGTGTATTATTTACAATATAATATATTATATATATTATATTATATAAATATAAAAATCAGTTAAAACGTAAATATCAATTTATGTCACATTTTATCAGTGTATTAATGGCTATATTTATTTTTAATATTATTTTTGCTACATTTAATGACATATTTATTTATTTATTTTTTATCTTGGCAGATTCCGTCCTCCATACAAACATCTTTGGTTTTGAGAAAAAGAAGTTATAATATAAAAACAATGCCGTAATTTCACAAAAAAGTCATTCATTTTCAGATAAGACGTATATTTATGAAAATAAAGTTATAATATCATCAGAATAAAGTTGTAATTTCCACAAAAAAAAGATAAGTCTTAATCGTGAAAGAAAAAGTATAAATATCATGAATAAAGTCTTCATTTTACAAGGAAATCTTTATAATAAGATCAAATCAGAATATTATGGGAATAAAGTACTTTTCTGAAAAAAGTTGTATTATGACAATAATGTTGTAATTTTACTATAAAAATTGTAACGTCATGAGAATAAAGTTGTAATTTTACAAGAAAAAAGTCTGAATATCGTGTCATTATTTGGAAGGAATTTACCAAGAAGAGACAAATTACAAGAATTAAATATAATTTTGATGAACGACTAATTATTTCAGTAATTTTTCAAGCAGAAATACCACGTTTTTTTGTGATTCCAGCTTGTCAAATGTGTGGATTTGCTGCTTTTTGTCTGTTTTATAATCATTGTAAACTGAATATATTTGAGTTTTAGACAGCTGGTTGGATAAAACAAGACAATTTAAGACGTCATTTTTGAACTTATAATGGGCATTTTTCACTAATTTGTGGAAATAATCTGCAGATTAATAGTTGCAGTCATATTAATAAAGCAGATTTTATCTATAATGTAGTTGAGGAAACTAAGTCAACAGTTCTTTTTTAAGGTTTTTAGAAAAAGTTAGCCAACTTCAAAACAGGAAAACTGAACTAATATTCATATTTCTGAAGATTTGTTGAGCCATTGTAAGACAAGCCGACGCTCTTAAATCATCGTTCAATACAGAAGAAAATTCTATTGAACTGTGACCTATAAAACTGCAGGAGTCCATTTTAATAAGATGCAGCTGAAATATTTAAGAGAATAGAGCTGATAAAAACTGATGAGTTGGGGATTAAAGCATTTCAAGGATGCAGATCTACAGTAAAGTAATAAATCTTGTGTCTCGGTAGGCCTCTGATAAACCGTGAGTTATGTAGTGATTTTAGTTTCCCGCTGTAGAAGGAGAGTTATGATGTTTCTTCTTTACGTTACACTCTTGTTGCTGTGTGAGGAGGAGAGATGACAGAGTGTTTCAGAGGCAGAAACAGTCAACACGGGTTAATTCATCCTCTTCCTCCGCCTGCCAGCAGCTACATCAGCACTTTCCTCACGCTGGCTGGAAATCACTGTTTGCTGTTCGCTAATAAGACGCCGTCAGACAGAGCAACGACTGCAGGAGGAGGAGGAGGAAGTCTGCAGCATCTCAAACCAGCTTTACGACAAACACATCCACGTTCACTAGAGGGCTGCAACTAACGATCTACTGTTGATTATTTTCCAGATAAATGGATTAGTTTGGTCTATAAAAATGTGAGATGAAACTGATCCTCTCATCTCTAAAATGTCAGCCGGTTCCTTTAAAGCAGTTTCCTAACTCCAGGAAACAATCACAGTTGGACTGTAGATAAAATGTCCTAAAATGTGAATGGACCCTGGCACATTTTGTACCCTCATTTGAAGCAGGAACGACCTTTTAACCCCAGAAACAACCTGCTGTTTGAAGCTGAAGCGACAGACGTCCCCGAGGAAAAGTCATCACCGGGTCTCCTGCTACGCTGCTCTTAATTAACGCCGAGCGTGTCTTCCAGTAATCATTAAAAAGAGTCGGCTAACAACAACAAAACAGGTTGACGTTTTGCTGCAGAAGAGGCAGATTTATAGTCATTAACACTCATCTACATCTGTCTTACTTAACGCTCTGAAAACACAGTTTAGAGCAGGATTAAAGTCTGGAAATCAAACAAGAGGCGTCGGACCAATCGGAGAAGGACAGGAAGTGTTTACAGGAAGACAACTGCCCCTAAAAACTTCAAAATAAGGTGTTAAAATGGAAGCATGATTCAAACTCACATTGACTCTTCGCCTTGGAAGATGGATGTGACTGCTTCCTGGCAATCAGAGCCGAGTAAAGTAAACAGAACCTCTTTCTGTGCAGGGTGATGGGACTGAAGCGTATCCCAGCATGCACTGAGGCACCCCGGACAGACTTCCAGTTCATCATCAGAGTGAAGAGAGACAGACGGGACGCTTCGGTTCATACTGATGGACGAGTTAGCGACCACAGCAAGGAGGAGGAAACGCCTCGGAGAGACGAAGGAAACGAACCTGAAACACTTCCTGTTGAGAGACGCTCACTGGGTCCATATCATCAACTAATGTACCGATGTTTTCTGTGCGGTAGTTTATTATTATATTTATATATTTTAGCAATTTATATTAACAGAAAATGATTAAATCTAAAAAAAAGTCTAGGTGTCATCTAAACTGCAAATCCAAAGGAAAGGTGAGAAAGAAAACTGTTCTTTTCTTAAGAAATCATTTCAATATTTGGAATAGAGGTTGTCTTGTGTCCCACTATACGTGGGTAAAACCACAGATAAAATAATGAATAATAATAATGAAACCTGCTAAACTAAACTAAATGTGTGGTGGAGACTTTTACTGGGAAAGTGGATGCCTGCTAAATTAACGCTCCCGGACGGTGAACTGGAGACAGTGAACGCAGCATACGCTCCCGTACGGGTGAACTGGGGACTCCGTTGTCTGTTGTCCTCATACACTGCAGCTGGCACACCACTGCATGCAGGCAAAAATCTTAGCATCCCTACTATCAACCAAATAATTGAGCAAGAACGAGTGACTAACAGACCTTTACCTACAAGACTACAGGATATAAACATAAACGATGTAAACCGTTACATATGTCACTGAGAGCTCCTGTTTCTGTTTTATTATTAACTATTTTGCTGAATTTTTACACTCGTTTTGCTTGAATACATCAACAGGCGTCAGGAAAAGTGCCCGTCAGACCACCGCACATTTCTGACAGTACAATTTGGCGACTGTGTCCAACATGTTTTTATAATTTCCAGTATATATATTTCCAGATGATTATGCCTTTATTGTCCAGGTGTGTGGAGATGTGAAACTAGTGGAGTATGACCTACTTAGTTTTCAAGCATATTGAGTCCTTTACTTTCATTTCTTTCATCAACTACCATTAAAATCGACCAATTTTACTGCACATTTCTCACTGTAAAATACTGACAAACACTGTTAGAAGTGTGTAACAGTGAAGCCGTGTAGGTCCAGTAATTATCCAGTTAAATCTTCCCTCAGCTCAGAGACAGAAGAAGAAAGAAGACAGGAAGGAGGACGGTGTTTAAACGTATAGATCGGCGGTGTGTGAGAGCCTGCAGGGAGCCCCGGTCCTTTACACCAATCTGCCGTGTTAAAGTTAGTCCATCCTAAACCTTCCCCCGGTCTAATCAGCTCTGCAGGAGCTCCTAATGAGCCGCCCTGGGATTAGCCTCCGTTTGGTGGGAAAGTTGGCCCGCTCGCTGGCCTCCGTATGTGGACAAATGTGACCACCACACCCTGAGACCTTTAGGAGGCCGGGGACTGATAGATGGAGGGGATGGATGGATGGATGGTGTGGATGGATGAGGGGGAATGTTGTCCCGCCCCCTCCCCCTCCCCCAGAGACGACCAACAGCTCCTCTCAAACCTCCAATTACTGAGCAGAGCTGATGTATGACACGGAGCGGCGTTAACGGCGGGCCGACCGCTGACCCCTCGCCGACTAATGTATGTGTAAAAGGGAAATTAGTGCAGAAAAAAACGGTGTCGTCTTTAAACGGCTTTTAACGGGACTGGAAACAAGTTACAGCAGCTTTAATGTCACCTGCAGAGCCGGAGGAGAACAAGTAGTTTCTGCAGCTTCTGAACACAGTTTAATATCTGGAATTCAGCACATTATATCACATGTTTTCAGTGCTTTCCATGCAGTAACTTCTAATGACATAATTAATAATATTAAAGCGACCTGGAAGTTTTGACTAAAATCAACAGCAGCTGATAGTAGTGAGAGTGTTTTTGCTGCAGGTGTGATGATAGTTTACAGGTTTATAAAGTCTCCTGACAGCCTGTAACCACAGCCAGAAACATCTATAACTAACATTACTACCTACAGAAAGCAAGAGACTAAGATTTATGGTGTTAGTAAATTAGATTTAAGACTTTTAATACCATCTGAAGGCCTTTTTTGTTAACTGAATTCAATGCTCTTTAAGACTTCCTGTACTGAATCTACTTCTGATTCATTTTACTTCACTATAATTTGAGTAAAAAATGTACACCGCTGTATCAAATTAATGTGTGTAATCCAACTAAATCCACTTTTTTGAGTGAGTAAATTACATGTAAATCACTTTATACAACCACTCCTCCACAAAGCAGCTGAATGAACTCTGAGCAGTGATCAACTGACTATAAAATTCAGATTATGGAAGGATTCAGGGACGTAGTGAAGAGTTAACCAGACTATTATTAGCATTAAACATCTCCAGGATTATAATTCATACATTATGTAAAGTATATACATGATATTAAGATGTTGTCAGCTACTACAGCTTCACTGCTAGATACCCGGTAACATAACAACTGTGTTAAAGGTCCCATATTGCGCTCATTTTCAGGTTCATACTTGTATTTTGTGTTTCTACTAGAACATGTTTACATGCTGTAATGTTCAAAAAACACATTATTTTCCTCATACTGTCTGCCTGAATATAGCTGTATTCACCCTCTGCATGAAACGCTCCGTTTTAGTGCATTTCAATGGAATTGCAACAGAATTGTGTTGCTAGGCAACAGCTTGGGTCCATGTTTACTTCCTGTCAGCTGATGTTATTTACATACACTGCAACAGGAAATAAACTGGGACACATTTAGAATGTTTACGTTTAAAACCGTGTAATGGTCTAAATATTGTATATTTGTGACATCACAAATGGACAGAAATCCTGACGGCTTGTTTCAGACGCACAATTTCTGAATACGGGCTGTGTGTATTTCTCCGTATATTGAGCGTTTTGATAGTTTAACAGTGTTTATAAAGCACTTAAACCTGCTTTATAATATCAAAGATGTGAAAATCTCACTTTTTATCATATGGAACCTTTAAAGTGCATTTAGGGTTGTTGTTAGATGATGATGCAGAAACCAGGTTTTTAACATTAATCTGGTTACTGAAAAACATGTAAACAGTCTAAAAACACCGTCACTTAAAAAATGTTTAACATTTTAACATTATTAACATCCCTAACTAGTTGCTAGATTTACTAGCCCAACATGGCATTTTACTTGCCCTGGGGTGATTGGGTATCCTTATCGTCAAGCCCTGACTTTAGTATCCATGCTGGCATTTTTTTAGTATACTTCAGTTTAATTTTCCGTATATTACTCTGCTACAGAAAATAAAACAGAAGTATACTTAATCATGCCAGCATGGATACTCTACATTTCTGAGTGAGGGTGTTTTTGTGACTGTTTACATGCATCTCAGAAACCAGATTAATGTTATAAACCAGTCAGGGAGGAGGATTAGAGAGAGACATGATGTCTTGTTTACCAGTAACCAGGTTTCTAAATCGTCTTTTTTACATGTGAGCCTGACAGAGACTTCAGAGAGTCGGGATGAAAGGAGAGAGAGACGTCACGTCTCTATAAACCCACAGCTGAATATCTCCAGACAGGAAGCACGGTGTCAACACCTAAAACACCTGCAGTCAGTACGCCATGTTCCTAAAAGAAGGTCGGCAGATTTTTACATGAACCAGGTTACTACATGTACACTGTTTCCTCGGAGCAACCTGGTTTCGGAGTGTAAAATGTGCTGACTTTTATCCCACAATGCAACACTCAGAAGGAAACAGAGCAGCTTCTCACAGCTGGACACGAACAAGTGGAATAATAAAACTAAAGCAGCAGATCCAGAAAGCAAAAATATTTTCAATAAGTGCACAGTTTGTGTTGAGATAAGGTAACTTAATTAATGGCATACAGAGCAGCAGAAGTACAAGAACAGGTGAACTGATCAGTAACTAGAATACTAAACATATTATGAACATCTACTATACATCTACTATGAAGCATGAAAAACAATATAATAATCACTGTTTGTCCTTCACTTCCATCGAAGACTGTTCTTTTCTGTTTTGCTGTAATCTCCTGGCCGTCTTCACCAAACTCAACTTAAGTTTTGTTCATTTTTAACCTGTGAATTCCCACTGTAAACCGGTAGAAACACTGGAAATGCAGAAGTCCTTATTCCAGCCATCATACAAGACTACAAACTGCAGCATCGCTACCAAACAAAATGCTTGAAATGATATTAATTGAATACATCTGAACAGTCATCAAACAAAAGTCTAATGTGACAATACTTCTTGACACATTAATTTATTGTGCACTAACAGCCACTGTATTAGTACATAGTGTGTACTTCAGAGTATTAATAAACCGTATGGAAATAGAACACACAGCGTTAGTCATGACCTTTAAACACAGCACAGTCCTGGATATCCACCCATCCAGAAAACACTCCGCTTCTCATTAGAAACAAGGCTGATAATAATAATAATAATAAATAAAACATTTACTTTAAATAGTGAGTAGACTCTTCTTAACCCGCCTTTTCCTGCACGTCATCCAATCAGAGGCCTGCAAGCTTCTTTTCACAGACAAATCCAAATAAGAGCAGCTGATCTACTACAACTCCTCCAGTCACTCTCTCTGCACTGAAGAGGTGGCCTGTAGACAGTTTATACTATATACTGTGTATATTTTAATTGTTCTCAAAATGCATCTGAAATAATAAACTCATCACAATGTGACACTAGCTTTTCGATAGATTAGCCGACCCCTACGCCGCTGGAGACTACTGCAGGAGGAGCAGACGGCTGGCTAACGTTAGTTAGCTAGCTAGCTTGTCCGGAGACTGACAAGCTAGCTAGCTAGCTAACACCTGCTCTCCTCCCGGGGAAGTGGTCTCCTAGCGTCGAGGAGTGAGGCAGAGGGACCGTGACCCAGCGCTGTCCTCTGTTGGGCTCATTTCCTGTGGCATGGTGGAATTAGCAAGGTAGCTAGCTAACTAGCCAGTCACTAAATGAGTTAACAACTTAATGCTTCATCCACACACTGTGGTCACAGCGTAGGAAAGCACAGTGCTATCACCAGATGACTGACAACTTTGTTCACCTCATTTTCTGTGTTGCATGACGGCATGGTGGAATTAGCAAGCTAAGCTAGCTAAGTAGCCAGCCGTCCGACTGGCGGGCTGGTGGCCAACAGCAGCGCTGAAAAGATACATTGAGGGCGTATAAATCTTTGGATGCCTATAGTTAACTATCCTTCAGTAAAGTCAGTCAAAAAGAGAGTCGTACAATATCGGAGAAGCGTTTCAGAGACGGAGAGAAAGGGTTGCTAATAGTTTAGCCTTCTGCTAACAGCCAACGGATGTTGGCTGTTAGCAGAAGGCTAAATATTAGCAACATTTACTCTCCATCTCTGAGACGGTTCTCCGATATTGTAGCTTGCTAGAGCCTCGAATCACAGTTTGTCATCTCAAATGTCTGTGATATCTGGATTCTGGCACCCAACAACACAACAAGATGATATTTTACATGTGTAACTTTAGCCCACTGCTAGTGTTAGCCTCCAGTCTTTCCTTTGTTTAGCCTCCAGCTAACAACGTCAACACTAAAAGGGTCAATATCTAGTTCTTCTAGTAAAATGTTAACACACCATCGTCAACTTTAATCAAATAAACTTCCCAACTACAAAATTGTGGCCAGTGAGAGTGCTGACTGTAAAACCATTAGCCACAGTGGCTGGAGAGCTCAAAGTTAATGTCAAGCCCTGTATATATATATATATATATATATATATTAAAAATAACCTCCCTGTATAGATGGGAAACTTAATGAAGTGTTAACACTGAATGTGTGAGAAGCAGGCGTATCCATGGTTACAGATGCTGCCTTTCAACAGGACTTTACTACTGCTGGCATTGGAAATCTTTCAAGTCAAGTAGCTGTGGCCTTTGTTTCAGTGCGACTCCACAAGACCAGGAACATTTCTACTGCAGAGAGAGAATAAATACAACTGTTATAAACTCTGCCGTAACACTCTTGATCGATGATGATCTGCTTTCAGAGATAAATAACGAGAACTGGAGCAGAACTGTCTGAAAACAACTCGTCTCCTCCTGACAAGTCAGTAAAAAACTGGTGTCATGATGCAACGGAGAGCAAGTGGAGCAGAGAGAGAATCAATGAATCCATTCTTCTTCAAGAGCCAAAAACACACCTATCAAGGATAAAGGTAGTCGATGGAGACGTTATAGTGGAGAGAGGCCTTCATACTAGACGTGCAACTATTCATCTACGACATCGATTTATATTCCTATGATCCAACTACATCGACAGGTACTCGGCAAGTTGTCCTTCACGGTATATCGATTTGTAAGGTAAATAATCTATTGCATCGATGCTAAGAATTTGCACCAAACGTTATATTTTTTAACACTTTTAATAGTAAAAAAAACTCGGGTTCACTCTCCCTTTGTATGACGTCATCAACATGCGCCAGCAGTGCCGATCTCAGAAAGACGACAACAAAACGAAGCAGGCTGATGGCGAGGAAGACGAGCGAGAGATTTCAGTATTCTTACACCCCGATACTTGATACTGAATCTGAATATGTGAGGAGCAGAGTAAAACTGCAGTCAAAATCATGAATGCACCCTCCCACCCCCCCACGTTATTTTTATTTCCTAATCATTCCTGATTTGCATTTACATCCATCAAACTCCAGCGAGCCGCCCGTCGCCCCTCCTCTGATAAACACCGGCTCTTATTAAAACTTGTTCTTATTCACAACATGGACGCTGAAGGCAGACTGAGCTCCACGTTCAAACACCAAATTAAATCCCTCTTTTACTTAGAGGAAACACAAACTTCCCTCTGCAGGCCTCAAACTGTGACCATGAAATGACCTCCAGCCAGGAGACATTTTCTCCACCCTACTAGTAAACACAGTTATCTAATTATTCCTGATAAATACTCGCTCTCTTAGCAGCTTAAAGTTCAAGGCGAGTTTATTCCGGGGCCTAACAGATGTTGACTCAAAGTGTGCTTCGTTTTAGCCATCGTTATCGTTAAATCTCTCCTAAAGCGGCAGTTCATGTATGTGCAGAAGAAGAAGTAAAGGTCACATAGCTAAAAAAGAAGAATAACTGAGTGTAGTGATTAAAAACATGGCCGTGCAGTGCTGACTGGGCTTTCTGTCTCTCTCTTTTCCCTGCCACCCCTCCCCCCCGTCCAAACCAAAAACAGCATCAAAGCAATCAAAATGGTAATGTTAGGCATGAATGGGGCCCATCCCCCCCCCCACCGCCGCCTCCTCATCCTCCATCACCTCCTCCTCCTCCTCCTGCACGAAACTCTGCAGACTTTTCTCCTCTCCATGTTACGGTGGGGGGGGGGAACCACCCCCCTTTTCTCTCTCAAAATGGAAGCTTCCACTACCGAACTGGAGGCAGAAGAAGAGGAAAGAAAATACTACAACACTAACTAGATTCAGGATTCAAGGCCAGCATCACTGCTAGGAACTGGATTAACAAATGGATGTGTGGCTTTTAACATACAGCAAGTTTAACGACAACAAACAAGTGCTCAAGATGGAGAAAACAGGCCTCCTAAAACACAAAACGAAAAGCTAAATAAACAAAAATATTATTGCTAATGTGGGGAAGTTATGAGCTCCTTATTAGCCCACTTTTGTTTATTTAACTTAGCTCACTGAAAAGTTGTTAAAGTTAAATATCAGCCGAAACTAAAAACTTCTTTATGGAGTCATACAAACCCATATGTTATGATTTACTTTGTGATTTATGTGATGATTTATGTGTTATCTGTTAAATTGAGCAAAATGTTAATGGAGTCTAGCAAAAGCACACTTTTGTTTATTTAACTTAGTTCACAGAAAAGTTAAATATCAGCCAAAACTGAAAGTATTTCTTTAGGGAGTTATACAAAGCCATACGTTATGATTTACATTATGATTTATGTTTTATCTGTTAAATTGAGCAAAATGTTAATGGAGTCTGGCAAAAGCACACTTTTGTTGGTTTATCTTCACAGAAAAGTTGTTAAAGTTAAATATCAGCCGAAATGAAGAGTATTTCAAAGTATTTCTTTTACAAGTCATAAAAAGCCATACATTATGATTTATATGTTATCTGTTAAATTGAGCAAAACGTTAATGAAGTCTGGAAAGTAGTAAGGCCACTGAACAACGAGAAGCTAAAGGAAAATGTATTGCTAATGTGGGGAAGATGTGTGTCCATTATTAGTCCACTTTTGTTTACATAACTTAGTTCACAGAAAAGTTAAATATCAGCCAAAATTAGAAGTATTTCTTTTGGGAGTCTTACAAAGCCATATGTTGTGATTCATACGTTATCTGTTAAATTGAGCAAAATGTTAATGGAGTCTGGCAAAAGTTTGTTTATTTAACTTAGTTCACAGATGAGCTGTTGAAGTTAAATATCAGCCGAAATGAAAAGTATTTCTCATACAAAGTCATACGTTATGATTTAAGTTATGCGTTATCTGTTAAATTAAGCAAAATATGAATGGAGTCTGGCAAAAGCGCACTTTTGTTTAGTTAACTTAGTTCACTAAAGAGTTGTTAAAGTTAAATATTAGCCGAAATGAAAAGTATTTCTCATACAAGGTCATACAAAGTCATACAAAGTCATACGTTATGATTTACGTTATAGTTTATGTGTTATCTGTTAAATTGAGCAAAATGTTAATGGAGTCTGGAAAGTAGTAAGGCCACTGAACAACGAGAGGCTAAAAAAAAGGAAAACTTATTGCTAATGTGGGGAAGATGTGTGTCCATTATCAGTCCACTTTTGTTTACTTAACTTAGTTCACAGAAAAGTTAAATATCAGCCGAAATGAAAAGTATTTATTTTGGGAGTCTTACAAAGCCATATGTTGTGATTTATGCATTATCTGTTAAATCGAGCAAAATGTTAATGGAGTCTGGCAAAAGTTTGTTTATCTAACTTAGTTCACAGGGGAGCTGTTAAAGTTAAAGGTCAGCCGAAATGAAAAGTATACAAAAGTAGTTATTTATGGAGTGATACAAAGCCATACATTATGATTTACGTTACGTTATCTGTTAAATTGAGCAAAATGTTAATGGTGTCTGGCAAAAGCTCACTTTTGTTAAGTTAACTTAGTTCACAGAAGAGCTGTTAAAGTTAAATATCAGCCGAAATTAAAAGTATTTAAAAGTATTTCTTTTGGGAGTTATTCAAAGCCAAACGTCATGATTCACATTACAATTTATAGGTTATTTGTTAAATCGAGCAAAATGTTAATGGTGTCTGGCAAAAGCTCACTTTTGTTTAGTTAACTTAGTTCACAGAAGAGCTGTTAAAGTTAAATATCAGCCGAAATTAAAAGTATTTAAAAGTATTTCTTTTGGGAGTTATTCAAAGCCAAACGTTATGATTCACATTACAATTTATACGTTATTTGTTAAATTGATCATTTTGTTAATGGAGTCTGGGAAGTAGTCAGTGAACTCCAGCTGTAGAGTGTGTGTTTTCAGAGTACCGGGCCTTTGGACCAGTGGGCTTTTGTTTTTGGTATAACAGGTCGTGGTTTTCGGACATTTTAGGAACTATTGGTTGTTTTGGTATAACGGGCCTCGGACCCAGTGGTCCCCGCTGTCAGGGCTGGGACCGACCGGCGGGGCGGTGCAAGCCGGAGGAGGAGAGAGGAGAGGAGAGGAGAGCAGAGGAGCTGGCCGCGGTGCTGAACACTACCACCCGGCCTCTCTCTCCTCAGCATCCAGCCAGACCTGCTGCTACCCGGCTCCAAAGTTAATATAGGACACCGTTTGCTAGCTATAAAAGATAGTAAAGAAAAAAAGTGAAAGTGGGCGAATCAGAAGCAGCGCTGTGGTCATGTGACCCGAGAAGAAATAACAGCACCAGACTAAGTAGAAAGTAACAAAAACCGGCGTTTAAAAACACGTTAAAAAGCAACTCCATCCCGTTATTACCGGCTAGTTTAACCCACTAAACTTCAACAACGGTGTTTAAAGAACAAAGTGTGAGCCGGATAGTTGAGCTAGCTGCTCCTTTATTAGCCTCTCTACTCTCCAGAAACATGTCGACCTACTCAAAATGGACGCTAACATTTTTTACACAACTTTGAGATGCCGAGACAAGAAGAAGAAGCCAGCAGTGCAACACACACATTTTACCAGCCACCATGTTTGTTTGTGTCTAGTTGTATCCGGAGAGAGCAGCCTGCACGGCGGGCACACACACAAACACATAGAGGAGCTTACTTGTTTATCGCTCAGGGCTGTTATTCTCCTGTCGTGCAGCTGTCTCTTCAGCTCTCCATCCTACAAATATAAAACAAGTGGATCATTTTTTGGACATTAAAACTTCACATATTTCCAGCAAAGTCACGATGAAGATGAATAAAGATGAAGAGATGCTGATAAAGTTTCGCCTCGTATACCGTGAAGAAGAAGCCACATTTATATTTATATTTTACCTGTGGGTCTTGCTTCATCTGTGCAACTAGTTTGTTTTTAAAAAAAGGTGTTGATGGAGATGGAGAAGATGGAGGAGTAAAATGGTAAAAAAGTCTTAAGTTTATAGTGTAACAGGGAGGAACAAAGCGGTGCTGATAGCAGCAGCAGCAGCAGCAGCAGCGACTCTTTGCACCTCATAAATATTCAGGTCGCGTCCGGATCGCCACCACCGCATTATTATCACTCCTAATTCTTGTTGCTCGGCGAAAACACCGATGACAATTAGCTCAAAAGTAACTGTGAAAAGTGCACTTAGATGGGACTAGTTAGTGGCCGTGGTGTCGACATTATTAGCGGCTCCAGCCCCTCTCAGTGTGCACCTCTCCTCGGGTTTCTCTGCTCTCACTTGCTCACAGAAGGGTAGAAATAACACGATGTTTTACCTGATGACATTGGATTTCTACTTTCAACGCCTCTTGCAGGCCTTGTAGTTCCATGTTCCGACCAGAAAAGCACTTTTCTCCCACTTTCGACGCGACCGACACCAAGTTTAAGTGAATTAAAAGATTTTTTTAAAGCGACAATAACAATTGAAAGAAAGAACTACTCGGGCTGCAAAAAAAGCAAGTTCTCGCTTCTTTTTACAGGCTAGGACTCATCACCCACTTTCCGCCCGTCTTCAAAAGTGCTCCAAACCCGGCAGAAAGAGCTCAGGCCCCGGTCGGGTCCTCTCCGGATTAACGGCCGAACGTCGAGGGGTCCGACGGGGGAGCGGGTTAGCTTTTCTTTCGGTAATTTTAAGTTGAAAAACGGGGACTATATTTTGTCCGAGTCCGCGGCTTGATTTCACTTTGCCTGGGGAAAAGTTGCGCTTCGGCTGTCAATGGTAATTCTGAAGTTCCCGGATGGAGCAGAGAGACATGCGCAGTGAGCCGGGGGAGCTACAACTACTTCAAGGAGTATTTAGAATAATAAATAAATAAATAATACATTCATTTATATAAAACAGATGTTACAAAGTGACTCACAAGACAATAAAAGTAGATGAATTAAGCAAAAGTAAAAACAATAAAACAACTATTAAATTACTTATTTCTTATTTTATTAACGCAAGCACCTTATTTTATTCCCAACATGTCTTGTATTTTTCATGTTATTGCCTTCTGTTTTTTAAATTACTTTTGGGTATTTCATTTCCGTGTATAACTATGTAAAGCACTTTGTAACTTCGTTTTGAAAGATGCTGTATAAATAAAGTTTATATTATTATTACTGATATTATTATTAAAACATCGCAAATCATATCAAACGTTTCTTGTAAAAACTTGTGTTTTCACACATGTAATGACGTAATGACTTTGAAATATAAAATACACAAACATTATGTTATTATAGAGCTAGAAAATATTTGTTTAAATAAAATAAAAAATAATATATATATAT
This sequence comes from Adelosebastes latens, assembly GCA_916700685.1. NCBI lineage: Eukaryota > Metazoa > Chordata > Actinopteri > Perciformes > Sebastidae > Adelosebastes > Adelosebastes latens. The sequence goes on from CAKAKR010062965.1 coordinate 21,198, forward strand.
ATATAATTATATATAATATTTATATATTAATATAAATAATATAACTTAATTATTATTCATTTATTTTTTATTTGTATATCTATATTTATCCATCCAAAAAAGAATACCAATGTTATAACAATCATACAATAATAATAATTGTAATCATCTATGGTGGAAGAAGTACTCAGATCTTGTACTTAAATAAAAGTAGTAATACTACAGCATTCAAAATCTTACTTAAGTAAAAAACAAAAGTATATAAAGTGTCACCAGTAAAAATACACAAGTATTATCAGCTTCATGTAGTTAAAATATCAGTAATAAAAGTACACAAGTAGTCTAAGCCCCACACAGTAAAAGTACACAAGTATTCTAAGCTCCATGCAGTAAAAGTACTCAAGTATTCAAAGCTTCATGCAGTAAAATTACACAAGTATTCTACGCTTCATGTAGTTTAAGTATCAGTAGTAAAAGTACACAAGTATTCTAAGCTTCATGTAATTTAGGTATCAGTAGTAAAAGTGCAGAAGTATTCTAAGCTCCATGCAGTGAAAGTACAGAAGTATTCTCAGCTCAATGCAGTAAAAGTACACAAGTATATACCTGTGTACTTTTACTGCATTGAGTACCAAAAGTAAAAGTACTCATTGTGCAGAATAATCTATATTATATTATTGTATTATAATTATTGATGCATTAATGTGTTCATCACTTTAATGTTGCAGGTGGTGAAGGAGGAGCTCATTTTAATGACTTTATATAGGCCTACTGATGGGTAGTTTAATCTATAACAATACTATTACAGAAATATATAATAGTAGTATATAAATACTATTGTTGTTCTCTTTTTTTACCCACAGTTTATCCACCTATTCATTTACATTACTATTACATACTTCTAATCTAATTTCAGGTTATTATTGAACTAGTTTCAGAAGTAATTCAGTAGTAAATAACCTAAAAAGGGCTGTGGTTGGACATCTAACATTATTCAACTGGAGCAGTAAGAAGAAGAGCAAACATGGCAGCACCTTCCTCAGCTACCATCACAACTAAGTGAGACAGACGAAGAGAATGTGGAGGATTAGAGAATATAAAATATGTCGATACACATGAAGCCTCCAACCAAATCTACCCAGTTGTAGTTTTTCGCCTCTTCAAACACAAAGAGGCCAAATGTGGCAGTTAGTTCCCAGAAATGCAGCCTCTCTTCCCCCATGTCTGTCAGCCTGACCCCCGCCACCTCCTCCTCCTCCTCCTACAGCTCCTCCCGCCCTCTGGACACACGACGCGCCGCTATTGGTCCAAGCTGCTGCTTCAGTGCGCGAGGGACGGGTTGGGGCGGGAAGTGGGAGCCAATCAGGAGTTGCGAACCTTGATTGACAGCGCGGCGGACCAATCAGAAGGTCTCAGAGGAGGGGGCGAGTGCAGCTATGTGATCGGAGAGTTGATGAAGAGCAGAGATGGCAGTTAGTGATTGAATTTATTGTTAACTCGACAGCGAACAACTTCACCAGTTTTAAGCACAATACGAACATAAAATGGCGGATGTGTGTGTGTGTGTGTGTGTGTGTGTGTGTGTGTGTGTGTGTGTATGTATGTGTGTTTTTATAAGTGTCAATACAAGCCGACGTGTTGACGGGTGAATGAGAGTAGTAGCACCATGGACAGAGGCAGCAGCTCCGGGGACATTACTATTCTTTGACTGTTGCTACGGAGCATTTTATTCATGTCGGCGGCTCCTCCAGCCTTCAGCTGCACTCCATTTTGTTTATTAATACAGCTCTGTAACCTAAGGGGGGTTCCTCAAGCCAACAGCCATAAACACAGGCCTGACTTCACCATTAAAGCTCACAGTAAAGTTGTAGTTGGTAGTCATGTTGCAGCGTTGACAGAAAGTAGTCCGCCCCTCCCTCCCGTCCTCCCTCCCCGGTCCTCCCTCCCTCCCTCCGGTGGCTGGCCGGCCGCCTGCCCGCTGGAACCCTCCCCCACCCCGGCCAGGTCTGCTGCTACATCAGCTGCTACTCTTCATTTCACGGCTCAGCGGTGAAACTCTTCAGTCCTCTCTGTGGTGGCTCTGCACTCACAAGCTGCTCACAGTTTTAAGCTCTGCTCGCTCTGAATGGACACACACTGTAGATTTACTGGAACTGTGTGCTACTGTTTGTTTGGAGCTTTTATTATCTTCTGGCTGCATGTCTGCAGGGATGGAGCCAGAACAGAATAACATACTGCAGGTCAAACCAGTGGACACCCACCCCCTGTATTTATTTAATTATATGGATTATGTGTTCTGTCCAATTAGTTCAACTTCTTTATTTATCATATGCACAACAACTGCAGTTGGCTATGGAAATCTAAAGTGTCCCTCCAACAATGCTCATTAAATATGCATTATAAAGAAAAACAAGATCACAAAAGTAAACAGGGTGACTATGCATAATGATAAGTCTAAATATATACATATATTCATATTCATATATACAGTATATATAAACATGTATATATGTATATACATACATATATGTACATATACATAGATATACAGTATGTACATACACACAGGTGTAAACAGTTGTAAAACAGTAAGTAAAGGTATATAAAATACTCTTAATAATTATATTTATAATTATATATATATATATACTGCAGTATTCTCAGCTTCTTCATGCAGTAAAAGTATAGAAGTAAAAGTACCGCAGTATTCTCAGCTTCATGCAGTAAAAGTACTGCAGTATTATCAGCTTCTTCATGCAGTAAAAGTACATAAGTAAAAGTACGGTAGTATTATCAGCTTCATCTAGTAAAAGTACGGCAGTATTATCAGCTTCATCTAGTAAACCTACCGTCGTATTCTCAGCTTCTTCATGCAGTAAAAGTATAAGTAGTTCAAAGAACAGAAGTATTCACAGCTTCATGCAGTAAAAGTACTGTAGTATTATCAGCTTCATCCAGTAGAAGTACTGCAGTATTATCAGCTTCATCCAGTAAAAGTACTGCAGTATTATCAGCTTCATACAGTAAAAGTACTGCAGCTTCATACAGTAAAAGTACTGCACTATTATCAGCTTCATACAGTAAAAGTACTGCAGTATTATCAGCTTCTTCATGCAGTAAAAGTATAGAAGTAAAAGTACTGCAGTATTATCAGCTTCATCCAGTAAAAGTACTGCAGTATTCTCAGCTTCATGGAGTAAAAGTACTGCAGTATTATCAGCTTGATGCAGTAAAAGTATAGAAGTAAAAGTACTGCAGTATTCTCAGCTTCATGGAGTAAAAGTACTGCAGTATTCTCAGCTTTATGCAGTAAAAGCATCAGTAGTTAAAAGTACAGAAGTATTCACAGCTTCATGCAGTAAAAGTACCACAGTATTATCAGCTTCATCCAGTAGAAGTACTGCAGTATTATCAGCTTCATCAAGTAGAAGTACTGCAGTATTCTCAGCTTCTTGCAGTAAAAGCATCGGTAGTTAAAAGTACAGAAGTATACATATACTGTATATACATATACAAACATACACATATATACAAACATGTATATATATATATATACACACAGGTGTAACAAGTTGTAAAACAGGAAGTAAAAGTATATAAAATACTCTTAATAATGATATAATTAAAAGGTGAACCCTATTTTCATTTCATTAGTGTTGATGGACTAATAATATATTTTTCTTTCCAGTGGTGGAAAGTACATTTGAAGAAAGTACAGTTTTGAAGTACTTCTACTGTACTTGAATATTTTCATTCTGTGCAACTTTCTACTTGTACTCCACTACATTTCAGAGGGGAATATTGTACTATTTACTCCACTACATTTATATGTTAACTTTAGTTACTTTACGGCGAACGGAAACACAACCATTGTTAGTTTCAGCTGATGATACACTGATGAAAACACAGTTATGAATAATATATTAATATTTCTGATAATAGATCCCCTGAAATGTTACACACTGGTCCTTTAAGTATATTTTGATGCTTTGATACCGTTGTACTTTTAACATTTTGAATGCAGGACTTTACTTGGAACAGTTTGTTTCACCTTTTTACCAACAAGATTAACAATATACCTCTTTTTTTTGTTTGTAGGCAGCATAAAGGCCTTTAGTCTTTGCTTTCAACATAAACTACCACTCCCAATGTTTATGGACCCCTGAACACATCTGAACGTACCTGAACGCACCTGAACGTACCTGAACGTACCCGTCTATGTGACAGTAGGAACCAGAGGACTGATGTTGGTGATCCGGTCCGGCTAACAGTCGGCAGTCCAGTTCATCCCAGAGGTGTTGGACTGGGTTCAGGTCACGTTCTTCCACTCCAAACAGTTTTTTTGCACCAGAGTCATGTTGAAACAGGAAAGAGACAAACACAAACTGTTGACAAAAAGATGGAAGAAAGCAGGTTCAAGTGCTATATAAATACTGGTAAACTATTAAAACGCTCAATATACGGAGAAATACACACAGCCCGTATTCACAAATTGTGCGTTTGAAACAAGCCGTTTGTGATGTCACAAACAACAATATTTAGACCGTTACGTGGTTTTAAATGTAAACATTTGAAATGTGTCCCAGTTTATTCCTGGTTGCAGTGTATGTGAATGACATCAGCTGACAGGAAGTAAACATGGACCCAAACTGTTGCCTAGCAACAGAATTCCGTTGCAATTCCGTTGAAATGCACTAAAAACGGAGCGTTTCAGACAGAGGGTAAATACAGGTATATTCAGGCAGACCGTACGAGGAAAATAAAGTGTTTTTTTAACATTACAGCATATAAACATGTTCTAGTAGAAACACAAAATACTACTATGAGCCTGAAAATGAGCACGATATGGGACCTTTAAGATTTATTAAGAAGGTGAAAAACCAGGAAAAACATCACATACTTTTAGCTTTTATAGTGTACTTCAAATGTCCAGATGGAAGTATAAAAGTGGAAGAGTGAAAGTACAATATTTCCCTCTGAGATGTAGTGGAATAGAAGTATAAAAGTAGCACAAAATGGAAATACTCAAGTAATACAAGTACCTCAAAATTATACTTAAGTACAGTAGTTGAGTAAATGTACTTAGTTACTTTCCACCACTGCAACAAACTCCTGACTAACTGATTCATGATGTTACTAAACCTGACAGGAGGAGACTACACAAACTCACCAAAAGGTACATTTAGTAGCTGTTCTGGAGGTTTTCAGTCATATCACATCATCATCATCATCATCATCATCATCATAATCATCATCATATCGCAACTTCAGACAAAACTCCTTAAAGTGCTCAACAAATGGAAATTTGAACGTCTGCAGTTAATTCCATGACAACAGCGGACTCTGAGTTTTTAATTATGATCCCGATTTAAAGTCCAGTCAGAGGAAGACGTGCAGCAACTCCAACAGCTCTCCTATCAGCTGGACGGTAGTAGTATTTCATAGAGGACCTCGGGCCAGGCCTGGACCGGCCATCTGTCACTACTAGCAGAACCCAGTGAAGCCTGGACCTGGTCCTGGACCGGCCTGGACCCGGTACAAATACCTGCTTCCTACAGTGTATGTAGCATTAAATATGAGCTTATATGTGGTACAAATACCTGCTTCCCTCAGTGTGCGTAGTACCCTGAATATGAGCTTATATGTGGTACAAATACCTGCTACCCTCAGTGTATGTAGTTCACTGAATATGAGCTTATATGTGGTACAAATACCTGCTACCCTCAGTGTATGTAGTACCCTGAATATGAGCTTATATGTGGTACAAATACCTGCTTCCCTCAGTGTATGTAGTAGCATTAAATATGAGCTTATATGTGGTACAAATACCTGCTTCCCTCAGTGTATGTAGTAGCATTAAATATGAGCTTATATATGGTACAAATACCTGCTTCCCTCAGTGTATGTAGTACCCTGAATATGAGCTTATGTGAGGTAGAAACAGCTGACAGCAGAACGAGGCCTGATACCAGCAGAGACGCTCCATCACTGAAGAGGAGCTCTGACATTTTTATTTGGTCGGTTGGCGAGCGGCGCGGCGGCGTGCAGACGGAGTACGAGCCAACAACAGATCCTTCACGGCTGATGAAAAGATACTGTGACATTTGTAAGGATCCTGTCTTTGGGCTGATGAGAGGTTGACAGAAATGTCAGCCAAGTGCAGTCAGAGAGCTGGCAGCACAGATCACAGCACCCAAAACACTGCATTCACCAACACACACTGCATTCACCAACACAGGCCTGAGATCAGCCCCAAAACACTGCATTCACCAACACACACTGCATTCACCAACACACACTGCATTCACCAACACACACTGCATTCACCAACACAGGCCTGGGATCAGCACCCAAAACACTGAATCCACCAACAGAGGCCTGGGATCATCACCCAAAACACTGCATTCACCAACACAGGCCTGGGATCAGCACCCAAAACACTGCATTCACCAACACAGGCCTGAGATCAGCACCCAAAACACTGCATTCACCAACACAGGCCTGGGATCAGCACCCAAAACACTGCATTCACCAACACAGGCCTGAGATCAGCACCCAAAACACTGCATTCACCAACACAGGCCTGGGATCAGCACCCAAAACACTGCATTCACCAACACAGGCCTGAGATCAGCACCCAAAACACTGCATTCACCAACACAGGCCTGGGATCAGCACCCAAAACACTGCATTCACCAACACAGGCCTGAGATCAGCACCCAAAACACTGCATTCACCAACACAGGCCTGGGATCAGCACCCAAAACACTGCATTCACCAACACAGGCCTGAGATCAGCACCCAAAACACTGCATTCACCAACACAGGCCTGGGATCAGCACCCAAAACACTGCATTCACCAACACAGGCCTGAGATCAGCACCCAAAACACTGCATTCACCAACACAGGCCTGGGATCAGCACCCAAAACACTGCATTCACCAACACAGGCCTGAGATCAGCACCCAAAACACTGCATTCACCAACACAGGCCTGAGATCAGCACCCAAAACACTGCATTCACCAACACAGGCCTGAGATCAGCACCCCCAAAACATTGCATTCACCAACACAGGCCTGAGATCAGCAACCCCCAAAACATTGCATTTATCAACACAGGCCTGAGATCAGCACCCAAAACACTGAATCCACCAACACAGTCCTGAGATCAGCAACCCCCAAAACACTGAATCCACCAACACAGGCCTGAGATCAGCACCCCCCATAACACTGCATCCACCAACACAGGCCTGAGATCAGCACCCAAAACACTGCATCCACCAACACAGGACTGGGAACAGCACCCAAAACACTGCAAAATACAGCCATAAATACTATCTATACTACAGAAAACACTGCATCCAACAACACAGGCCTGGGATCAGCACCCAAAACACTGCATTCACCAACACAGGCCTGAGATCAGCCTGGATACTGCACCGGGCAGCCACAAATACCAACTATACTACATAAAAACACACCCAAAAATACCAACTATACTACATAAAACACACTATATATATATATATATATATATATACACACATACAGCCCTTGAGTAAATGCACGTCCCCTCACAGTTTCTATTTTTCCTCACTTGTCAACATTAAGAGTAAACATAATGTTTATTTCAGCCTGACAGGAAGTAAAGCCATTAAATCAGCGCTACAGAACCCTTTTAGGATGACAGTGTAGTATTAGAGTGAGTATTAAAGTAGTACCATCAGTACTACAGTACAGTCTGTCACTCAGACTGATGACAGAGGCTCTTTCTCTTTCTCAGAGTTAATAGAAGCTCTGCTGAGGCTGTGACCCAGTTCTCTCACTCACAGCTTCTTCTTCTTCTTCTTCTACTTCTTCTTCTTCTTCTTCACCAGTAAATAAACACTAGTTGTTGTGTCTCGGCCTGGTCTCTGGACACCAGCCGAGCTCAGAACCGAGCAGTTCTGCAGCACAAAGAAACAGCTCTGCTATTAAAGCGACTGCAGTCCTATTCTGGCGCTGTGAATGGGAGGAAAACGCTATTGTTCAGCTAGAAATGGTCATGTGGAGATAATATGCTGACATAATAATGATTCACAGTGTTTGTGTGTGTCGGAGACATACAGCGGAGCGGGGGGGGCAGACAGGACTGAAGCACAGCTCATGGTTTTACATCTTTTGTTTTATAGATTTCTTTTGAAGAAGCTACAGAGAATAAACGTATCTCTCATGTTAAGAACATCAAGCAGCATGAGATGAGATCAGTACGAGCTGTAAAGTAATAATTATCAGATGGTTAACAGGCCGGAGGAGCTCCAGATAACATCTAACTATTAGGATTGAATTTATCTGTATTATCACCAACACCACTGAGAAATATATAATATCCACAACAAACTATAGAGGGGTTATTAAATGAGTGTAAATAATGCAAAGCAGTGTTGAAAATCATCAAATCCATTAAAGTTCCTATCATTATATATATATGTATATATATATAAATATATAAGCCACCTACTGTAACAGGCCATAAAGTTAGCACAATATTAGCAGCTCCAAGCTATCAGCCATCTAAATAGAAGGTTGCATAGTGAACAACTAGCATGGCTAAGCTACTTAGTATTGAACACCAGCTGATGGGGCATGAAGCTAACATGACATTAGCATTGCCGAGCTATCAACCATCCAAAGTGAATGTTGCATAGTTAGCAAATAGCATGGCTAAGCTACATGCTATTGAACATTAGTCAAAGGGGCATGAAGCTAACAAAACATTATCATGGTCAAGCTATTAGCCATCCAAATATTTATTAAAATGTGATAATAACAACAAAGCCAACCAAAGTGAAGGTTGCATAGTAAACATTAGCATGGCTATGCTACTTGCTATTGAAACATTAGCCAAAGGGGGATGAAGCTAACATGACATTAGCATGGTCAAGCTATCAGCCATCTAAATAGAAGGTTGCATAGTAAACAATGAGCATGGCTAAGCTACTTAGTATTAAACACCAGCTGATGGGGGATGAAGCTAACATGACATTAGCATGGCTAATCTACCTGCTATTCAATCAACTGAGTGTGAAGCTAACATGACATTATTGAATCTAAGCTAATAGCAACATCATAGTTACTTATAAGCTTGTAGAATAATTAAATATGTCTCTACTGTTTGTAAAACAGAAATAAATCTACTGAAATATAAAAATATTTCAACAAATTCACTTTCTGCTTCAAGAGCAGGACTTTGTTTTTACTGACAGGACTGGACTCAAAGTCAAACTTCATTCACTGATTAAGATCCACAGCAGCTAGCTATCCTGTCAACTGTCCCACTGATCAATACACACAGTGATTGATCAGCAGCTAACAGTGTTATGCTACCTGTGCTAACTTACATACTGCTAGCACAAACCTTCAAAGTCAGTGATACAACAAAAGTAAGTTCAGCCACAAAACACACTCACAACAATAAATGATTGACTGGTCTGTGTGTGTGTGTGTGTGTGTGTTAGCACGTTCACAATAGTTCATGAGGTACTAGCAAGCTAAGCTAGTAAACAACCCACTCCTACAGCCTCTAACACTAAAACACCTCCAGCTTTATGATCACCTGCTCACCTTCTCATCTCCTCTGACTTTACTTTATGTTACTTTACTTTATTTACTTTACAGTATGTTACTTTACTTTAGGTTGCTTTACATTACTTTGTTACTTTACTTTATGTTTCTTTATTTAATGTTACTTTACTTAAGGCTACATTACTTTACTTTATGTTACTTTATGTTACTTTGTAACTTTATGTTACATTACTGAATGTTACTTTACGTTACTTTATTACTTTATGTTACTTTACTTTAGGTTACTTTACGTTACTTTGTTATTTTATGTTACTTTACTTTAGGTTACTTTATGTTACTTTGTTATTTTATGTTACTTTACGTTACTTTATTATTTGATGTTACTTTACATAAGGTTACTTTATGTTACTTTGTTATTTTATGTTACTTTACTTTAGGTTACTTTACATTATTTTGTTACTTTATGTTACTTTACTTAAGGTTACTTTACGTTACTTTGTTACTTTATGTTACTTTACGTTACTTTATGTTACTTTACTTTAGGTTACTTTACGTTACTTTGTTACCTTATGTTACTTTACATTACTTTGTTACTTTATGTTACTTTATGTTACTTTACTTAAGGTTACTTTACGTTACTTTGTTACTTTCTGTTACTTTACTTTAGATTACTTTATGTTACTTTTTAACTTTCTGTTACTTTACTTTATGTTTCTATATTTAATGTTACTTTACTTAAGGCTACATTACTTTACTTTATTTACTTTATGTTACTTGACCTTATTTACTTCATGTTACTTTACTTTATGTTACTTTACGTTACTTTGTAACTTTATGTTACATTACTAAATGTTACTTTACGTTACTTTATTACTTTATGTTACTTTACTTTGGGTTACTTTACGTTACTTTGTTATTTTATGTTACTTTACTTTAGGTTACTTTACGTTACTTTGTTACCTTATGTTACTTTACTTTAGGTTACTTTACGTTACTTTGTTACCTTATGTTACTTTACGTTACTTTGTTACTTTATGTTACTTTATGTTACTTTATGTTACTTTACTTAAGATTACTTTACGTTAGTTTGTTACTTTCTGTTACTTTACTTTAGGTTACTTTACGTTATTTTTTTACTTTCTGTTACTTTACTTTCTGTTTCTATATTTAATGTTACTTTACTTAAGGCTACATTACTTGACCTTATTTACTTCATGTTACTTTACTTTATGTTACTTTACGTTACTTTGTAACTTTATGTTACTTTACTGAATGTTACTTTACGTTACTTTATTACTTTATGTTACTTTACTTTAGGTTACTTTACGTTACTTTGTTATTTTATGTTACTTTACGTTACTTTACTTTATGTTACTTTACGTTACTTTGTAACTTTATGTTACATTACTAAATGTTACTTTACGTTACTTTATTACTTTATGTTACTTTACTTTATGTTACTTTACGTTACTTTATTATTTTATGTTACTTTACATAAGGTTACTTTATGTTACTTTGTTATTTTATGTTACTTTACTTTGGGTTACTTTACCTTACTTTGTTACTTTATGTTACTTTACTTAAGGTTACTTTACTTAAGGTTACTTTACGTTACTTTGTTACTTTATGTTACTTTACGTTACTTTGTTACTTTATGTTACTTTACTTTAGGTTACTTTACATTACTTTGTTACTTTGTTACTTTACTTAATTACTTACTCTCTGTTTCTTTATTTAATGTTACTTTACTTTAGGCTACGTTACTTTACGTTACTTTACGTTACTTTACATTACTTTGTTACTTTATGTTACTTTACATTACTTTGTTACTTTATGTTACTTTACATTACTTTATTACTTCATGTTACTTTACTTTTTTCTTTACTTTATGTTTCTTTATTTAATGTTACTTTACTTAAGGCTACGTTACTTTATTTACTTTGTTACTTTACTTTAAATTACTTTATTTACTTTGTTACTTTACTTTAAGTTACTTTGCGTTTCTTTGTTATTTTGTTACTTTACTTTAAATTTCAGAGGGAAATACTTTTTACCCCATTACATTTATCTGACAGACATAGTTACTAGTTACTTTTGATTTTACACACAAAACATATGATCAACATATGAAGGCTCTGCTTGGTGAGGTCACCAGTGAGAGGGATAAAGTTATAACTCACCCTGCAACAAAACTATATAAATAAACTATATATCTTCCAGGACCTTTCGGCCTCCATAAAACACTCTGAAAGGGGCCTCCGTATATGCACAATGAGTACTTTTACTTTGAATACTTTAAGTATATTTTGCTGGTAATACTTACTTTTATGCAGGGCTTAAACTTGCAACAGTGCATTTCTAATCTGTGTTATTGAAGTTAAATCCTGTGTAATGTTGTTGTGTTCCGTGCTGTTAGCAGCATTATAATGACACAGTGAAACTGCCACAGAAAACCTCTTTTCTAATCCACCCTGTGGTGACGCGGCTCTTTGGCAGCAGCAGCTCACTTCTTCTAAGTTTGAGGATTTAAAGGGAATGAATTATTAATCAGTATAATTCAATCATCTCAGTCTGATTGTTCTAAACTCCCTTTAGTGTTTGCCAAGCCACTTCATATTAAAGCAAACAGACAGTTTGTAATCAGGCGGCTTTAAAGAGTCTGACGGGCGAATTCATTTATCAGATGGATATTTCCCCAGGTGGAGGATCAGCTTCACAGGCTGTTATGAGCTCTGATCCGGAGCAGCGGGAGGAAGAACTCCCCAAAAACATCAGACGGCGAGCTGCTGATGCTGCGTGTGAAGCATCAAACACACGGTTCATATAGCTGCTGATACACAGGACTGATACACAGAAATATTCATCCATTCATCTTCAAACCTGCAGGTTTCTCTGCAGGGTCAGGAGGCTGGAGGGTATCCCAGCATGCACTGAGACACCTCAAACATTAGAGACAACAAACCAGAGCATGACGCACTTTAACCTGCTGAGATTTACTTCCTGTTCTCTCATGTTTCATTATAGCTTCTAGTATTCATGACTAACAGCTATTTATTTATTTATTTATTTATTTATTTATTTATTTACCCAGCGGTAGAAACTATTCTTCCTGGGGTTCGTATATAAAACACTACGTCACAATGTAAAAACAAATATGTAATTTAAATCTAAAGCAAAAAAAAGAGAACGAAAAAACAAAATAAAAATAAACAAACTACAACCAAAAAAAACACACTAAAACCAACAACAATAAAACTACTAATGTCAATAATAACAGACAAATGACAACAAGTTAAACATTTAATAAAATACTAAATATAAACAAACTACAAAAAAACACTAAAATCAACAAAAATAAAACTACTAATGTCAATTAAAACAGACAAATAACAAGTTAAACACTTCACAAAAAACTAAAGAAAAACAAGTAAACTACAAAAAAAAACTAAAATCAACAACATTAAAACTACTAATGACAATAATAACAGACAAATAACAACAAGTTAAATATTTAACAAGAAACTAAAGAAAAACAAGTAAACAACAAAAAAACACTAAAATCAACAACAATAAAACTACTAATGTCAATTAAAACAGACACATAACAAGTTAAACATTCAACAAAAGAATTAAGAAAAACAAACTACAAAAATCACTAAAATCAACAACAACAAAACTGCTAATGACAATAAAAAAAAAACAAGTAAGTAGTTGTGAACATAGAGAAGTTTTTAAAATGATAGGTGTCAGATTTGTCCTTTGTTATTCCCTTTAGTACCGCTCTCAGCCACTAGAAGGCATTAGGTTGTTTCCTCCCTGTATATGAAACCTCAGAGTCACACAGAAGTCCTGTTCAATTTCAGCCCTTTTTAATCAGAAACTGAAAAGAAATTTAAAAAAAACCAGATAATTGAGATTTTTTAAAAAGTGTCCTCTCACCTTTCTTTAAATGGATACCACATTTAGGATCATTAAGAGCATCGGTTCTGCTTCCTTTTAATTTGTCACTGCACTAATTGCCGTCCACATAGCCAGTCAATTAATTCAACCTAATTATAGCTCCATTTGCAAAAGCCTAATTGACACGTAGATCTGTCTGCCGAACGGGCAATTACAGAGGAGACGCATGAAATAAAATGACGGCTACATGTTAATGATTTAATCAGATATAATAATTAATTATGAGCAGGAATCTGAAGGCAGGTCAGCAGCTATGCCAGATGAGATCATCAACAGAAGGTGTTCTTTTTTTATTCACCTTTATACAAACAAAACAATAAACAATTTACTGTTCAAAACCTCAAACACACCAAACTCCATTAAAAAAAGAAAGGACTTTAATTATTATTTTACCAGAAAACACCAAATTATACAGGAAATAAAAGACTCAAACAATAACTGAGAAACATGATCTGACTGAAACCGATGAATACATGAATCATTCATTCATATTTGTTTAAATAAGTTAGATAATTGAATGAGAGAATGAATAAATCAATCTATTCATTTTAGACTGTGTGGATCACTCTGATGTGTTCTCTGTGGATCTCTGTGGTTAACGGAACGTTCCCTCGTCCCACCTCAGTTGTAAAAGTCAGTGATGTTGAACATCCTCCTCCACCGCTGATCAATACGTTATCAGCTCTTTGATTGTGCTCTCAGCTCTGAAGTCTGGTCCCTACAAACGGGCCCCGCTGAGCCCTGAAGGAGCCTGACCGGCTCGCTCTGAGCCCGGCCGGCTGCTCCACACTTCAGTGGCCCCCCCGCTGAGAGAGGGGCCCCATACTGAGCCGAGAGGCCCTCCATCTTATCAACACACTGTAATTCAGTCTGCACAGCAGGAAGGAGCTGCCTCTGTTATCAACCAGCAGCCTCTGAACACCACATGGTGGAGAGAAAACCTGCTCAGGAATCACACAAATACAACATGATGTTAGGGGACATCTAGGAACATTTAGACATTTTTAGACACAGCAATTAATAGAGTAACTTTAAATGTAAAAAAAAAACAGTCCAAAACCCAAATATATTTAGTTTACTGACAACACAGAAAAAACGACAAATACTCACAATAGAGCTACAAAATGTTTAATAAAGGAAACACATTTGGGAGCCAATTAGTCTTAATTAATGGAGACTTTTAGTGTCTTCATCCATTATATCATACATGTAAACATTTTATTAAGATGTGGATGCCTTATACACAAGATGTTTTGACAGTAAGTAAGTAGTTCCCACTGCTTCCAGTCTTTATGCTAAGCTAAGCTAAGCTAACCACGTCCTGACAGCAAATAAGAATATTCCTCAAAACGCTGGACTTTGTCCTTTAACTTTTTAAAAGTTTTATACTATTTAAGGAATAAAACATAAACAAGTCTTTGTATTTACTGTATAACGTATCCTCATACAACGGTTCGTATGATCTTACAAGAAATGATTCTTATTTCTTTTTTAATTAATCCTAATTTTTCCTTGTTTTTTTTAATTGTTCCTATTTTCTCTCTTTTAAATTATTCCTAATTTTTCCTTTTTTTTAAGATATTCCTAATTTTTTGTTTTTGTTCTAATTTTTCATTAAAAAATATATATTTTCTTAATTTTTCGTTTTAAAAAAAATATATATTCATAATTTTTCAGTTTTTTTAATTATTCCTAATTTTAAATTTTTTTATTATTCCTAATTTATCTTTTTTTAATTATTCCAAATTTTTCTTTTTTTTAAATTATACCTAATTTATCTTTTTATTAATTATTCCAAATTGTTTTTTAGTTTTTTTTAAAGTATTCCTCATTTGTACGTTTTTCTACAAATGTCCAGCAACATGTGTCAGTTTATGCTCAACACATCCATACAGTCTTTTCAAAATAAACTTCCATCTTCACAGGAAACTACATAGTTAGGTTTAGGTAAAGATGGGGGCTGTAACTTACAGAAGTTACGTGGCGAATGAATCAGCGTTGACTTCTGGTTTCACATGAGACCTGAACAGCGGTCTCCTGGTGAAAGTCTGGTGCTTGTCGCTCGTTATACTTCGGGCTTCACGATTAGGTGGATTACATACGCATTGCGTAGCTATGAACGGTGGATGAGAACAGTCTGGTTTATTTCTCTTTTTGTACTTTAATTTGTGCAAACTAACTCTCTCTAGCATGTCAATAACAACATCCTTACTTCCTGTTTTTAACTCTGGTGAAAATATGAGAAACTCAGAGTGTGTATTTGATGTGAGTGTTGTATGTAGAGCTGCCACCAGTCAGTGTGATGTGTTTAAAGAGCCCCTGCCTCTCTCCGCCGCCTCACATGTTCCTTCTACATTATACAGCGTTCTCGCTTTTTTCTACTGCCAACTCTTTCCATTTTCTCCTCGCCAGCTGGTCAAGGGTCTCCTGCTGCCGCCAGGGCCCACAGCTCACTTCCTACTTTCTCCAGCACCTGTTCCTATTTGGCAAGGCCGAGCGGGATCCTGAAAGCTTGGAGACGAGCCATCTGCTGCCCGGCTCTGCACCATTTTACCCCCCGATCCCCCCGAGTCGCTGCACGCATCCTCACTTTCTCTCTTTTCACAGCTCTGCTGAAAGACGGAGGAAAAGCTGAAATGGATCGTCTGGTGAATCCCAAGAATCAACATTTAGCTGCAGGGGCCGGCTGACAGTATAGAGGTTAAACCAGAGTGGAGTAGAGGTCATTTACCTCATGCAGCTGGAGAGAATGATAATAATAATAATAACTGTCATTTTTCATCTCAGTTCTTCTCACCTTGTTGGAGCAACAATGGCTTATTTCTAATGCATCACCCTAACAGACGTTACTTATCTCAAACATGATGATTTCAAGCTTCTGAGGTTGTTGTTGGTTTGTTGTAGTATCATCAAAGAACATATATTGATAAGGTGTGAAAGTCAATTGTTTGTTCCATGTCAACGTCAGCACCCAGCAGCAGAGCTACGCCACCGCCATTTTGGACTGAAAGCGACTACCAAATTTACATAACTCTATCACCAGGAGACTACAGTCCAGTACAAGCACTGAGTGAGTGCATTGAACAAGTCAATAATTGGATGTGCCAGAATTTTCTTCAGCTGAACAAAGACAAAACTGAGGTCGTAGTTTTTGGAGCCAAAAAAGAAAGATTAAAGGTTAGTGCTCACCTACAATCTGTAATGTTAAAAAGCTCGGACCAAGCCAGAAACC
>CAKAKR010062967.1:0-18115 GCA_916700685.1 Adelosebastes latens
TCGTAGTTGTACACGTGTTGGAGAGTCCCTGTCCCCAAAGTGTCTGAGTAACGTGGTGGATAATATGGAATCACAGGGAGACTGGAGTGATACAGGACGCGAGACTGTCTCCACCTGTAGATCTTCACTGATATAATAACCACTAAACACGTGATGAAGAGGAAGGAGACTACAGCCAGAGCCAACACTAAGTAAAAAGTCAGGTTGTCATTGTACTCCTTGTCGTTTGTAAAGTCAGTGAACTCAGACAGCACTTCAGGGAAGCTGTCCGCCACCGCCACGTTAACAATGACTGTAGCTGAACGAGAGGGCTGCCCGTTGTCCTCCACTATAACAGTCAGTCTTTGTTTCACAGCATCTTTATCAGTGACTTGGCGGATAGTTCTTATTTCTCCATTCTGTAAGCCCACTTCAAACAGCGCCCTGTCTGTGGCTTTCTGCAGTTTATAGGAGAGCCAGGCATTCTGTCCAGAGTCCACATCAACAGCCACCACTTTAGTGACCAGATAGCCCACATCTGCTGAACGAGGCACCATTTCAGCCACCAGAGAGCCACCAGTCTGGACTGGGTACAGGACCTGAGGAGGGTTGTCGTTCTGGTCCTGGATCTTTAATTTCACAGTCACGTTGCTACTGAGTGGAGGGGAACCTCCATCCTGCGCTTTGACTACTAGCTGAAGCTGTTTAATTTGCTCATAATCAAAAGAACGAACCGCGCTGAGAACTCCAGTTTCAGAGTTTAAAGACACATAAGTAGAAACTGGACTACCACTGACTTGTGTTTCCTCTAAAAGATACGAGATTCTGGCGTTCTGATTCCAATCAGAGTCTCGCGCGCTGACAGCAAATATGGAAATTCCAGGTGAATTATTCTCAGTGACGTAAGCAGAATAACTGTTTTTATCGAATGAAGGTGCGTTGTCATTTACGTCAGAGATTTTGAGATGCAACTTTGTTGAGCTAGAAAGTGGGGGAGAACCAAAATCAGTGGCTGTTATTGTTATATTATAATCTGAGATTGATTCTCTGTCAAAATATTGATCTGTGATCAAATTATAATAGTTTGTGAGAGATGACTCGATCTTAAAGGGAAGTTTACCATCTATAGAACATTTTATTTGCCCATTACTCTCAGAATCTGCATCTTTTATGTTCAAAACAGCAACAATTGTACCAGGAGGTGCATCCTCAGAAACGGGACTAGAAAATGACATAACATTTATAACTGGGGCATTATCGTTGACATCAACAACATCTAATATAATTTTACTTGTTCCAATTAGGCCACCCCGATCTTTTGCCTCTACTCTCACCTCGTATTTTCTGTCTTTCTCATAATCAATCTGACCAGACACATAAACTGTACCAGTGTTTTCATCAATACTGAATATATTCGCTGCACTTCCTTTCATTTTAGACAAACTGTAAATAATGAGGGCATTTGAACCACTGTCAGCGTCTGTGGCATTTACTGTAATAATACTAGTGCCTTTCGCTGTGTTCTCCATCACCGATGCTTTATACACTGACTGGTTAAATACTGGAGCATTATCATTGACATCTAACACAATAATATCTATATTTACTGTACCAGATCTCTGTGGTGTCCCTCCGTCAACTGCGATTAGTTTCAAAGAGAAAAGTGGATGTCGCTCTCTGTCTAAAGCCTTCTGGAGCACCATTTCAACATATTTACCTCCGTCTGGATTTGCATGTTGCTTCAATATGAAATTGTCGTTTGGTGATAAAATATAATCTTGCAACGCGTTTTGGCCCACATCTAGATCCTCTGCACTCTGCAGTGGAAACTGCACACCGACTGCACCTGATTCGCTGATTTCAAAACTGATAGGTTTATCTTTATTTGGGAAAACGGGAGCGTGATCATTAATATCTAAAACCTCAACAGTTATTCTGTGTAACTCGATTGGATTCTCTAAAATCACCTCAAAGCTGAAGCTACACGGCGTTACGTCTCCACAAAGCTCCTCTCGGTCTATTCTCTCATTCACTACCAGCGTCCCTTTGTCTGTCTTCAGCTCGGTGTACTGGATGTTTTCTCCGGTCACGATACGGGCCCGCCCAGAACGGAGCCTCTTCAGATCTAAACCGAGATCTTGAGCGACGTTACCGATAACAGAGCCTTTCTTCATTTCCTCTGGTATGGAATAACGAATCTGTCCACCTACCATGTTAAGCGCATGAAGCAGCAACAAAATCAGTCCCATTTGCCGTCGCAATCCATAAAACAATCGCCATCTTGCGCATATGAAGGTGAAAGATCCCCGAGTCGCCATCGTGGCAACAAAGAACGAAAAAAAGATGATCTGTATCCCGTTGATGTGACGGTAAAGCTGGTCCCGATATATCCGTTACATCTAATCACGTCTTCAATCTTTACATGCAAGTCTGTGAGACCATGTTCTCTCCTCCGTGCCTTAAATCTCGACTAAACACAGAGAGCCTTCTTCACTGTACAGTCAGTCGGAGGATGGACTGAATGACGACATAACACTGAAAATATTTACTGACCGACAGCGTCCCTTAGAGTCCAAAAGCTGAACATCAAATAAGGCCCCTACACCACACTAAAGCTCTGAAGCAGACAGACTGAACACATCTCTACCTCGTGTGGAAATTACACTGTAATGCCTTTATTAAAGTATTTCTAAATTAAAATATATTTCAACTGAACATATTGTATTATGCCAAATGCTGTTTGAAAGTAAAACACAAAAGGAACTGACAGAAATGACAGAAAATGAAATCTCCTTCTCAAACAATTTGCCTACAATCACTCGTTCCTACAGACAAAAAAACAAGCAACTGATTAAAAATAAAAATAAGTACCACTGTTGTTTTATGCAAAATATGAAAATGTAGACTCTAAAACCATAGTAATGAATCACTACAACGATTCAACGGTTTGCAAGGTCTTATAAAAACTGATATGAAAGTTAAGCACTCGCCTCTTAAATGCGCACAGACGCCTGCAGTTTGACATGATCAATGCAGCACTACTTTCCCTAAAACACATTAAGGAAATATAACTATATTTACATATAACGTTCGTATGGTGTTCGTTCAGGAGCCTATGATGTCCAAAGCTGTATCTAAGAAGACTTTAACAGGAAGCAGCATTTCTATCAGGCGATGCCAACTGAGATGCTGTCCACGGTGCTGAAATGACTGCATGAATGTGCAACGGTTGTATCAATGAAACTAAAAAAAGAAAGAAAACAAAAGGGGGCACACAGAAGAAGCTAAAATATTTAACTGACCTCTAGAGGAGAGTCTGGTTCATCCAGGATGCTCTTCTCACTCTGTATCCGCTGCATCGTCCCTGTAGAACTGGGGTCCATTATCAGCACGTTCTGACTACCGGCTCCTCCGAACTTACAGTCACTCTTTCTGGAGTCAGTCGTCCTGCACACCTCGTAGTTGTACACGTGTTGGAGAGTCCCTGTCCCCAAAGTGTCTGAGTAACGGGGTGGATAATATGGAATCACAGGGAGACTGGAGTGATACAGGACGCGAGACTGTCTCCACCTGTAGATCTTCACTGATATAATAACCACTAAACACGTGATGAAGAGGAAGGAGACCACAGCCAGAGCCAACACTAAGTAAAAAGTCAGGTTGTCATTGTACTCCTTGTCGTGTGTAAAGTCAGTGAACTCAGACAGCACTTCAGGGAAGCTGTCCGCCACCGCCACGTTAACAATGACTGTAGCTGAACGAGAGGGCTGCCCGTTGTCCTCCACTATAACAGTCAGTCTTTGTTTCACAGCATCTTTATCAGTGACTTGGCGGATAGTTCTTATTTCTCCATTCTGTAAGCCCACTTCAAACAGCGCCCTGTCTGTGGCTTTCTGCAGTTTATAGGACAGCCAGGCATTCTGTCCAGAGTCCACATCAACAGCCACCACTTTAGTGACCAGATAGCCCACATCTGCTGAACGAGGCACCATTTCAGCCACCAGAGAGCCACCAGTCTGGACTGGGTACAGGACCTGAGGGGGGTTGTCGTTCTGGTCCTGGATCATTAATTTCACAGTCACGTTACTACTGAGTGGAGGGGAACCTCCATCCTGTGCTTTGACAGTGAATAAAAGCTGTTTAATCTGCTCATAATCAAATGAGCGCACTGCATGTATCACTCCGCTTTCTGCATTTACAGAAACATATCCAGAAACTGGAGATCCGCCTATCTCAGATTCTTCCAAAATATAGGAAACACGGGCGTTCTGGTTTTCATCCGGGTCTTTAGCATTAACACTTAGTACAGATGCACCCGGAGAGTTATTCTCTGTGATGAATGCACTATAAGAGCCTCGTGGAAATACAGGAGCATTATCGTTGACATCCGAGACCTTAAGATTAAAGGTTCTTTTAGTTGAGAGTGGGGGCGACCCTGCGTCTGAGGCGATAACAGTGATGTTACATTCTGACAGATTTTCACGATCTAATGCAGCATCAGTCATCAATGCATAATAATTCCTCACATTGGATTTAATTTTAAAAGGAACATTGCCTTCGATCGTGCATCTGACTTGTCCGTTTTCACCCGAATCGAGATCTTTAACATTAATTATGCCAATAGTTGTACCAGCAGGGGAGTCTTCTGACACTGGACTAGAGAATGACATGACGTTAATGACCGGAGCGTTATCATTTACATCGATTACCTCAATTTCAACTTTGCTAGAATCTGTCAGGCCGCCTTGATCTTTAGCTTCAACTCTGAACTCAATTTTTTTGTCTTTTTCAAAATCTATTTCCTTTGCCACATATATTCTTCCAGTAGCTTCGTCTATGTTGAACAAGTCAGCTATACCTGCTTTTGATTTTGAAAAGGAATACGTCACTACTCCGTATGAACCGCTATCTATGTCGCTTGCATTCACAGTAACAATATGTGTGCCTTTTGGTGCATTTTCAACCACCGTGGCCTTATACACAGACTGGTTAAACACAGGAGCATTATCATTGGCATCTAGAATATTGACATCTATATTTACTGTACCCGATCTCTGTGGATTTCCGCCGTCCACAGCCAACAGCTTCAGAGACAGGCGTGGCTGTTCTTCTCTGTCTAAAGCTTTCTGAAGCACCATTTCAGCATATTTACTGCCGTCCGGATTAACGTGTTGTTTTAAAACAAAATTGTCGTTCGGAGTCAAAATATAATTCTGCAGACTGTTTTCCCCAACATCAGCGTCGTCCGCACTCTCTAAATCAAAACGGGAACCAAGCACAGCCGATTCGCTTATTTCAAATTTCAAGTGACTGTTTTGGAAAGTGGGAGCGTTGTCGTTTACATCCAGTACTTCTATGGTCACAGGGTGCAACTCCATTGGTTTTTCCAATAAAATCTCAAAGGTGAAGCTGCACGGTGTTACGTCTCCACAAAGCTGCTCTCGGTCTATTCTCTCATTCACTACCAGCGTCCCTTTGTCTGTCTTCAGCTCGGTGTACTGGATGTTTTCTCCAGTCACGATACGGGCCCGACCAGAACGGAGCCTCCTCAGATCCAAACCGAGGTCCTGTGCTACATTACCAACAAGGGACCCTTTCTTCATCTCCTCTGGAATTGAATATCGGATCTGTGCCTTCGCTTGATGGAGAAAAATAAACTGAAAAATAAACAGATACACGGCCCCTCGCGATGGTCCAAACAATCGCCATCTTTCTCCTCCGTCTCGAGGGTTTTCTTTAAATGCCATGTGAAAACAGGGTCTTACAGCAAACCGAACAACGGATTGAAGATTTCAACTCACTGAAGAAAACGCGTGCATCCCAAATTAATTTAATCTAGCGTTAGACAAGTAAATCAACTGTTTCTCCGATGAGCCCCAGCTCGTATGAAACACAGATCATCTCCTCTTGTATAACGCAGTGACAGGGGAGGGGAAAGAGCTGCCTCACACTGCACGGTAGACTTGATCTACCAGGCAACAGCGTCGCTTAGAGGCTAAAATATGAAACTCGTATGACCAGACATTTCGGATGATATTCACCATATAGTAATGGTATAGTTGGCAATAAAAAAACACGTTAATGATTACTCAATTTGATGCCAGGTATGTCATTTGTCTTCATGAAATGAGGAAAAAATGGAATCAATATAGAGAAAAGGGCTCTCTTGCCAGGAAACATCTACATTACAAATAAAAGTTCCTTTTTCTGTGGGCAAAATGATAACTATGTAAGACAACCCCTCAACGGTGCAGTTGTCTCTATAAAAGATCAACAAAACTAAATCCTTGTGTGTATATAGAGACTTGCTCAATATGAAAAGCGTCTCGAAATAACTTGTTATGATTTGACGCTATATAAAAACAAGTTGAATTCAATTCAATTGTGTACATAAAGAAATTAAATAAAAATAAAGACAGTCTTATGAACTGTGCATTGAAAATACAGTAGCTAGCAAGGTAGCAGTAGAAAAAAATACAGTTTACCAACCACTAACATGTACTGAAATGCTTCAGATTAACTAAATAACACTACTAGATTTATTATTATAAGGATTATTATTAATATAATTATGAATAATATTGAGATTATGGTTATTACTATCAGGCCTAGTTACTGAATTGTGGAATTAAATTCAACCAGGCTGTCTTCAAAGTCAAGTCAGTGCAACGTCCTCAAATAACAAGAGTCTGATTGGTGCAAATCAGCACTTCAGCACCTTGGACAGCAATAGAGCTGCAGAATGGACTACCCGTCCCCTAAATCACACCCAGCAACATGGGTTTTATATGTTCACTATTCCAACAACAATTAGTTGTATCAGTACAAACACATGAAGTGAACCTTCTATCAACATGTCATAATGCTCACAGATGTAGGAGCTGATATGATTTGCATAAAGTCCCACAGACCAACTTACCAGAGTAGACATGTGAGATGACTGCTCTCCATTCAGCAGACTTTCGGTTCCAGCGTCATCCACACTAATAAAACTTTGACTCATCAGTTGCATATACTAGACGTCACTCTTTCTGGAGTCAGTCGTCCTGCACACCTTGTAGTTGTACACGTGTTGAAGAGTCCCTGTCCCCAAAGTGTCTGAGTAATGTGGTGGATAATATGGAATCACAGGGAGATTAGAGTGATACAGGATGCGAGACTGTCTCCATCTGTAGATCTTCACTGATATAATAACCACTAAACACGTGATGAAGAGGAAGGAGACTACAGCCAGAGCCAATAAGGCAGAAAAGCAAAATGGAGACTCTCCAATCCGATGAGGTGCCTTTGCTCTTCGGAATATCAGATCCAAAATGACACAGTTATCCATATAGGGAGAGAGAAGCCTCCTATCTCGCTTACAATATGGACAGTATATCTCAGTCAAATCCACACAATGCCACCATCCATACTAGAGTCTTAGTGAATGAATGCACATAAACATCGCCCATTTCCTTCGAGGACGGGTGATTTTTGATCCGGGTGATGTGAGACAAACCAGAGTCTGCTTAGGCAACAGCACCACCAACAGTGACTCAGTAAAACAACACCATCATCGGTATGTGGGGACCAATGCACTGTATGGTCTGTATAATCTCTAGTGAATTCCTGCCTAACCTTTAAAGTGGACGGATGTACAACATCAAAATTAAGTGAAAAATAATAAGTCTGTTTAAAATGGCAAAATATTTTTATATTTTCTCAGTATCTTGAGAACTGGCCATTGTCACCATGTTTAGATACAGTATGAATTGACTAAAATACAAGTGGGTCAGTCTGGGAATAGTGTGCATCATGTTGAAAAGGGGTTCCAAGTTATCACACAACTTTCCAGCAAGTCCTTTTAAAATGCACAGCTGCAATAATCTCAAATGTAAGAGAGGAAGCTTAAAAAAAGAAAAGAAAAAAATGCCAAGAACAAATTATGAACATACACAGAGTAAAAGGGCGCAAGTTGTCTATGGAAGGATGGAGGGATGGAGATATGGAGGGATAGATAGATAAATGGATAGATAGATAGATAGATAGATAGATAGATAGATAGATAGACAGATAGATAGATAGATGGATAGATAGATAGATAGATAATCTTTTCTCTCCTGATCCACTCTGACTGATATATCCAGTGACCTACATTTGAGCAGTGGC
Organism: Adelosebastes latens; assembly: GCA_916700685.1. Taxonomy (NCBI): domain Eukaryota; kingdom Metazoa; phylum Chordata; class Actinopteri; order Perciformes; family Sebastidae; genus Adelosebastes; species Adelosebastes latens. The sequence goes on from CAKAKR010062967.1 coordinate 8,128, forward strand.
TTTCTCATCTAGTATGCAACCACTGCAACACTGATCCACAAGCATGAACGAATACTGACTAATTCCACAGCAGTGTATGTCTTCTCTATGTAGCTACAATGATGTTTTCACATAGGAAGGGCTATTTTTTTTAGTAGGTCACGATAGCGCCTGTTCACACACAATATTAGCATACACTGTACTGCCGCAGAGCAAAACATTCTGCACACATCGTGATTGTGCATTATTCAGGCAATGACTGCACAGCAGGATGATTAATATTCATGCAGTTTAAATCTCCGGTGGAATCACACAGCACACAAAAATAAGAGCAATGCAGCTGCCTGTGTTACAAGACTGCTGGCAAAAATTTCAGTCCTGTATGAAAATGGCTATCAAAGCAGCATTTGGAAAGATATGTGTCTAACAAACATTCATAATGTTAGTTTTTCTATGTGGTTTCAACAGAGTGTGTGTGTGTAGTGAAAATAGATACAGAGGAAGAGAGAGAGAAAGAGAAGAAGAGACATGGGGAATGGATGGAAACTCATTCTGGGTCAGCGATGTTTCATATTGATTGTGGGAATGTGGTGTTGATGAGGCTGCGATACTAGCATAACGGAGATCTGTGTGAGATTTAAAGAGAAAGGAAAATGAAAATCAGCTTACCTGCTGGATTCGAAATTGATGTTTTATTCAAGGAGCACACCGAGAAAAGAAAGGAGAAAAAAAAGAAAAGTTAGTGTGAATCTGAAAAAACCAATCAGATCTTGTCACATTCATTTACATTCATATGCATTATATACAATTCCACAGTGAAATAATTACTAATGGTTTGACCTTGTGACATATCAGACACTCTGATGATGCTTGGGCTGCCTCAAGCAAGATACATTCAAACTATGGTGTAGATCTAACAAATGCAAACAATTTATGCCAAAACAACAAGACACAGGAACAGTTTCCTCCTTCAGGTCATCATTCCGATGAACACTTAATCACTGTCAGTAACCCTGTAACACCAAACACCGACTGCTGCTCTTATAGACTATAATTATTACAATCTGTAATGCACATTTTTAGATTATAATTTGCAGTTTTAAATGCAAATTTTTCTGTAATATGTACATATCATCTGTCACTTTATGTATATATTATAATATGTAGATATCTGTCACTGTAAATATAAATCCTACTCAGTGTACATACACTATTTAGACATCTCCACATGTACATGCTGTACATAATCATCTAGTCCACGTATATCAATCCAGTATTTATTTATTTGCACTATTTGTATTGTTTACAACTCCTGAACACTTGACTTGTATATAGACACTTGATTTTTATTTTATTTGTATTATTGTATTCTTTACTCTGTTATTTCTATTCTGTGTAAGTACATTGAGAGAGCTGCATAAAAAACAGAGTCAAATTCCTTGTATGTATGTACTTGGCAAAATAAACCTGATTCTGAAGTGATCTGACTCCAGATAGATGTTCATCATTTTCTTGACTCACTTACTTAACCACATTTTTGGTAAATACAAATCAGACATTGTCAACAAAGCTAAAGCTTCAACCTGCTCAGCTCTGTTCTGCTCACTCCAGAATATTGTTAGCATACTAAAAATAGAGTCTTTTTCCTTTTTAAATTGAGTCTTCAGAAGGTAACTTTGACTGTCATTTGGCAGCAGGTACCTTAGATGTAAATGCTGCCATGCAAAGACAGCTCTCTCCTTTAATTTAACACAGGGTTGTATATGCTTTTAAATAACTTTTAGGCTTAAAGTTACTCTATTTCTGAACATTTAACTCACATTACACTAAGCTTCCTTTATTACTTGACGAGCCTAACTTACCAGCCCCTATCCTGTGATGTTATTATATAAAACAGCGTCTTAAATTAATTATCAGTACATGTGAAATCACATTTTATCCTATTACAACCACAGCACAATGCAATAATCATCTACTTGGGTGACAACATCAAATGTAATAAAGTGATGAAAAAAGGATTACCTAGAGAGATATTGACTCTGTGCTATATACAAATAAAGAAGTGTAGCTTAAAGGTGTTGCTAAAAATTTCCCACTCTAAGAATTACATACAAAATGCCTCAGCAATTCTCCAACATTTCATCCTTTACTCTGTGCAGGATGTTTCTATACAACAAAACTACTGTCAGTATTAAAAAAAAAAAAAAAAGCTGAAAACTCTGTGATGCTTGTGTTAATTAAAATCAGCCATGCTGTTAAATCGACATAATTTTCTATCATTCTACAATACCGTCAACCACACTGCTTAAACAGTGTTCTTGTGACCCAGATAATAAAAATAAACAAATATGAAGCACTGCTTGTTTTTTTCCCTCTCCTTCCGTGGCTGGAATTAGGAGCACAAATGAGCCTGCAGCTGTAACACGAACAGGAACACACATGAATTATTTTGATGATAAAACCTCTGCTTCATATGACACAGTCAGTAGCAGGCAGGAACACAAACACACACACACACAGACACACAGACACTATGTGGCACAGAAACACACTTCACAATTAAACCGTTGTATAAGAGTCTACCTACTGATCTGAGTGCAGCTCCAAACTACAACATCTTTCAACTTTCATACCTATAAAAAACATGTTGGTATCTGCTGTTTGTGACTTTAACTGCTTTGCTTTTGTATCCCTGTATTCTCTTTAGTTTTGTACTGTTTTATGTCAGAAACCTTGTGTGAAACTATGTCTTGATGCTAAAGAGGCCTTAGAAGAGTCTAACTCAGAGTTGATCTAAAAAAAACATGTGGGAGGGAAAGAAAGAAAGAAAGGTACCACTTTTACTATCTTTCAATGTTTTATTATATTTTATTATTAGCAGTAGTGGCAGCAATGTGTAAGAGCTCAGATTGATATTTTATGGAATAGCAAAACTTTTAAGAAGAATCATCCTTTCATTGTCACAGGTATTTCCCAGCATTAAGCACGGTTTTAATAGTGTTGGCATTGAAGCATTACACTACTTAATAACTTATTTACTTACTTACTTAATGACGTGTATGTCTACAGATTCAAATGCAAAAAAAAATCACATTGAATTATCATTATAATGAATGCTTGAGAAGTAAAAAAATGATGGTTAAAAAAGCAATCTGCAATTTTCTACACATGCATTAATTGTGTATGACTTCTAAGTGCACTACAACTTACATAACACTGTCCACATTTCAGGGCAATGAGGAGAAGTAAGGTAGATATGAGGTTAATTTTAGCTGAAAATGCTTGTTGCTCAAACCTGAGGGGAGGCATGTTGTACTACAAAGACATGCATGTAATTATTTGTCAGTGTGCAATTTTTATTTTTCTTGTTAATAACAATTGCCATGGATTTCTGTTACTATGACCGTCAGTTTTGGTTTCCGATATAAATGTCCTTCATTCCTTTAAATTCCGTGCAAAAGGTCATTATTAGGCAAATGGAGAAGTAAAACACAATCTTCTCTTCAAGTTTATTTTTCATCAGTATACACTCATAGTCAGTTTACATATTGATTGTTCAATGCATGGCATAGTGCAAATATTGTATTATGTCTCTGTCACACAACAAGTCATGTGTTATTTTGTGAAAAGATAACATGGCATTATCAAAACTTGGCTGCAGTGTATTCCAAGTCCAAAAATGGACAATAAATAAGTGTGAAGGCTGTTTTACACAAATAAATGAAAAGTGGCAAAGACAAATATACCACGGACAATGCAGAAATATTAAAAGCTATAGGACTACAGTTCATCAACTGTTTTGCTCTCACAAGGTCAGAAGGTACAGTGATAAATAGAGTCAAAAAGGTCTACCATGCATTTTAATAAAGAGAGAGATAGAGAGAGAGGCTACTAAGTAGTGACAGAGTATAATAATTAAAAGCAGGCAAACAAAACAAGTCTGACTAAAGTTACAACAAACTGCTGCAAACGTTTTCTTTGATAAAAAACAATCACAAACAAAACAGATGTAAATAGAAGAATGACTGGTGATGCTACTATGATACTACTTTTTCGAAAATATTCCATAAAATACACTATCTACAATTGGGTAAAGATTACCATCTATATATTCATGGCTGATGGTCAGGTCGTGGGGGGGATGAAGTTGAGGTTATAAACTCCAAAAACATTATATTTAACAATATATTCACGCACAAATACAATTCTAACATATTTTGCAGTCGAGGGGGTCAAAATTGTATTCACCGCACATGGATTATTTTACAACATATTTACAATATGGTATGGCCGACTCTCATTTGACTACGTAACAAGGATGAGGTGCACCTGCCCTCACCTTCAGACTAGCTCTGTCTGCACTCGTGCGCCTTAGTGTGTTTTTTTGATAGGCTGCGCTTCTTTGCTTCAGTGTGTCTGTGTCTGTGCTCGAGCCGAAACGAAAATCGCCTCTCCACGAGCCTGTGGTCAAGAAGGAGTCGTAGCGCTCATCTTTGAGCAGGGTCCCACAGCGGCTCATATCTGTGAAACTAGGCGGGTAGTAGGCGGTGGGGAAAACGGGGAGACTAGCTGTGGTTGAACGGTAAACATAATTACGTCTGCAGAGCTTAAAATAAAACAATCCAGTGATTAAAAGGATGAACAGAGAGGACACGGATATCAGGGCGATGATCAAATAGAAGGTTAAGTTATCAGTGTCCTGTGACTCATCTGTAAACTCAAAGAGCTCGTTCAAAACCGGCAGCCCGTCGCCAAGCACCACGCTGACTGTAGCGGTGGCGGACAGAGATTCGGGCCCGTTATCTGTCACTGAAACGACAACAATTTGTTTCGGTTCATCGTCCTCCATGAATGCTCGCACTGTTCTGATTTCTCCCGTATGCAGACCGACCACGAACAGGTTAGGCTGCGTTGCTCTGATTATTCTGTAGGAGAGCCAGGCGTTGTGGCCAGAGTCGGCGTCCACAGCTACCACCTTAGTCACCAGGTAACCTCTGGGAGCTTCATATGGCACCATGTCCTCAGCAATGAACCCGGTGGTTTGGACGGGATACAGGACAATGGGTGCATTGTCATTTTGGTCCTTGATAAACGCGTTGACAGTGCAGGTGGTGGAGAGTGGAGGGTCGCCTCCATCTCGAGCTGTCACCTTAATTTGAAAGTGAACCGACTGTTCGTAGTCAAAGAGGCGCGATGTGAAGAGCTCCCCGGTGTCTGAGTTGATGGTGAGGAAGGAGGACGAATCTGATATTTGGTACAGTATTTTTGCATTAGATCCGTCGTCAGTGTCCTCTGCTTTCACTTTCATCACAAACGTGCCAACGGGTTGGTTCTCCAAGATGTTGGCATTGTACTCGCTCTTCGTAAAAGTCGGAGGGTTGTCGTTTATATCCTTGACCACGATTGTTAGAACTTTTACACTGGAGAGTGAGGGGGACCCAGCATCGGTGGCAGTGACTGTGATGTTATACTCGGGTTGAAGCTCTCTGTCTAGCATCCCGTCAGTCACTAACATGTAATAGTTTTTCACCTCTGATACAAACTTAAATGGAACACTGTCTGGGATTGTGCACTCGACGCGCCCACTGCTTCCTGTGTCCAGGTCATAGATATTAATCAGAGCGACCATAGTTCCTGGTTTGGAGTCCTCAGCCACGTTAGCAGAGGCAGACTTTATTTCTATTATTGGTTTATTGTCATTTACGTCAGTGACGTCAATTATAAGTTTACAGTGAGACGCCTGGCCGCCCCCATCTTTAGCCTGGACATCCAGCTCGTGCGTACTAGCTTCTTCATAGTCAATGACACCTGCCAGCCGAACTTCTCCACTCTGAGGGTTGATTTCAATAACTCCACCCATCTTGTCTGACATGTAACTGAAAGAGTATGTTATCTCTCCATAAATACCCTCATCTGGGTCTGTGGCATTCAGTGTTGCTATGACAGTCCCTATGGCAGAGTTCTCTGGCACAGAGGCCTTGTAGACTCGTTGGCTAAAAACTGGGACATTGTCATTGGCGTCCAAAACACGGATATGAATAGACGCAGTTCCTGATCTGACTGGATTTCCACCGTCGATTCCATTGATTTTCAGTACATGTTCAGCTTGTGCCTCCCGGTCCAAGGCCTTTTTTAGAACTAGTTCTGGATAGGCGTTGCCGTTTATTTGGGTACCAATTTCCAGTGCAAAATGATCATTCGGGCTCAGTTTATATTCACGGACTGAGTTGGTTCCCAGATCGGGGTCATGCGCGCTCTCCAAGGGAAAGCGCCTCCCCAGAACTGTGGACTCGACTAAATCTAGTTGTATCTCCCCTGCAGCGAACACTGGGCTGTTGTCATTTATATCTACAATGTCCAACACTAAGCTGTAAGCTTGAAGGGGATCTTCGAGCAAGAGCTGGTACTGTAGGATGCAGACACTGGCTTGCGCGCAGAGCTCCTCTCGGTCTATCCGCTGGCTGATCAAAAGATTGCCTGACGCAGTGTCCAGTTCACACAGCTGGCGGGTTCCTTCAGCAACAACACGGGCTCGACGAGCACCGAGCTCCGTCGCTGTCAGCCCCAGATCCCGCGCAACATTCCCGATAACCGAGCCCCGCTGCATCTCCTCTGGAAGGACGTAACGGACTTCTCCAAACGAAACGCAAAAAAGGAGGCAAAACAAGAAAAAGCGCAGCCACCATTTTAAGTTCGTTCGCTGATCCATTATTACACATGCTTTCGGAAACAGATGTGCTGTCGACATTATGGCTGAATCCTAAACATATACATCCAAATATCGAACTGCAAATGCTGCTGTAATCCAACGGTTCCCTGCTTCTCCAGCTGAGTTAGTCATGCTCTATTAGGGAGGCTGTCTGCTTGGATTCCTCTCTCTGTCCCCATTTCAGCACTGCTCTCCCTCTCTCTCTCTCACACTCTCACTCCCTCTCTCTCTCTCTCTCTCTCTCTCTCTCTCTCTCTCACACTCTCACTCCCTCTCTCTAGCTTTCTCCCTCTCTCTCTTTCTAGCTTTCTCCCTCTCTCTCTCTCACTCCCTCTCTCTAGCTTTCTCTCTCTCTCTCTGTCTCTCTCTCACACACACCCACACATACTCTAACAGCATGCATACACAGCCCTCGGCTCTAACCCAATACTCCAGTTCCACTGACACAGATGAGGTGAGACACGCAATAGCGTCCATGAGTCAGACATTATAAAAGAGCGTCACCAAGAGACTGAGAGGATTATTACAACAGAGGACAGTTTGCAGGCTATGAGACACAAGCATTACATTGGCTGCGATTTCTAGCATCGTTTTGCACTGTGGCCAACATAAGAGCAGGCAAAAATCAGGTTGTGGTAACTTAATATTATAAAAGATGAAACGTTCATATGTGAGACAACAGAGGATGGACAGGAAAAGCAAAACCCGAACAATGTAATACAACCCTGTATACTTTTGCAATGATTAGTATCTTTGTAAATGTTACAATGCTTAATTGTTGCTGATAATCTCAGAGATGTGTTGATTAATTAATCCCTCTGACACGATGATTTTATTCTACTGCTCTAATGCATTGCACTGCATTTAAGCTGTGTGACAACCCAAAACGCGCACACAGTCCCAAAGGTCACCACACTCAACAGTAATATGTTGGTCATGGAAAACTTCAAGTTTCTGGGATCTGCAATCTCCCAGGAGCTGTAACACCTTGCAAAAATGGCCGAGCAGGAAGTTACTGTTGCATTACTTTAGTTTGTTCTCTGCACATTAATCACAATCTGGTCATTCTCCAAACAGGATGGGAGCAGGCCCAAACATCCTGGGCATCACTTGACTCAACTTCTTCCCTCTGGTAGGTGCTAAAGAGCCCTCCACACCCAAACAACCAACACAGGAACAGCTTCTTTCCACATGCCATCACTCTCAGAGTTAAATCAGCCATGCGAGGGCTACAAATTGTGTAATAACACAGCAAAACTAAATCATCTTACTGTACTGTTTGGTGCATAGATATTGTGGAACAACATGTACATTATATCCCCTCATTATCTGACTGCATATACTGTAAATATACTCTTCAATCAATACATGCACATAAAACAAATTGAATGAAGAGTGACTCATTATTCACACAATATTCAGTGAGTACTGCTCCGCCTGTATGTCTTTGACAGAGAGTCTATCATTGTAAAGCTATAGATGTCTGACAAAGCTGCAGCTGAACTAAAGATAATTTTTTCTGGTTTGTGAACATGCAAGTTTGATAAATAAGAGCTTCATAATGAATCAAGGTACTCAATAGAGGATTTGGATATATGAAATAGATCACTGTTAAGCACACTGTCAAATAACAAAATGAAAATGCATTTTTGCAGTCCTATGCGATCAAACAAACACAAAGTAAGCACCAGTGAAAGTGCAGTATCAGAGGCATTCAGCACTAAAAATTGGATTACTGCAATCAGGAAGACAAACATTTGTATTTAAAGTGTATTGACTACCGGTACATGGTTTTAACATAGGACATGTTCTACTGATCATGCTTGACAAAGATTTCTAAAGTTACTGAGACTAAAATAAACTTGGTTTAAAGATTGGTTGGAGGTGCCACTTAAATTACTGAAAAGAATGCATGGTTATCAGGGTCATTGTCTGATGAATGCACATTATTATTTCACTTTATTACAGATCTGGTTAGTTCAATTAAGGAAAAGACATACAACACTTAAAACAGGTTTAATCTTTGTAAGGTTACAGTAAAATAAGAATTACAATAGTTATTTTAAGTTGTATGTATAAGGATATTGAGTTATCTACAATATATAGAGGTGTGTTTAATCTCAAACCAGATTTTTTTGTCGGCCAGTTAAAAACTTTATGTTGATAAGCAATTCATGTCCGTTAATGATATGCATTCAGTCCTAATGATCAGTGCGAAGGTAAGCTGACACTAACTCTGCACTCCACTGTATAGCGAATAGATTCACTGCATCTCCATCTGTCATTTTATAGGGCAGTGAATGTCTGCCTCCCTCTGGCTATAGACCACAGTAAAAAAAAAAAAAAAAGGTTTTAATGAATAATAACATGAAAGATATAAAAATGTTTCACTGATTTACACCTGAGTTAATACTTGCTTAACTGGATAACTAGGGTGGCGTCTATTTTATTATGAGAAAAGTAAAGTTTAAAATAGAACTAAAATACAGTTGGTGTCAATTATCACTTAAAAAACAAAAAAAAAAAAAAAAATTGCATATTTTTCTTTAGCAAATGTGACACGAATATTGACTTCCCTTCTAGGCAGGTCACCTAAAGTCTCATCTCAAGGGACTGGAAAAAAACGGACTTCCAGGGACGTATTGAACATATTTAAACAAAGTAAACCTTACTATTTTGGAACGGTTTATAATATAGCCACTCTAAAGAAATAAAAGTCAGCTAGACCAAAGTGTGACAACAGAATAGAAGACAGAGGTCAAAGGACATCAGAAAATTGCTGTTCAGCACCAAGGACAGGGAAAGCAGCTGAGGCTGTGAAAAATACTCCACTGGTTAAACAGTGGAGAGCACTGAAACGAACAGAGACAAGTTGGTTGTGTGTGTGTGTGCGTGTGAGTTTGAATGTGTGTGTGTGTGTGTGTGTGTGTGTGTGTGTGTGTGTGTGTGTGTGTGTGTGTGTGTGTGTGTGTGTGTGTGTGTGTGTGTGCCTGTGTGTGAAATAAAGTACTGGATACATTTCACACATCTGGGACAGATGATATGTAACATGAGCCTACCTCAGGAGAACTATCACAATCCCCAAACGCCTCAGCAAAGTCTGAAGGACTTTTCCTCAGAGTCTGGTCAGCAGGCAGTGTGTTGTCATTGTAAGAACTGACGAACTTAAAGTCACTGGTTCTAGAACCTGTTGTCAGGTAGGCGTCATAGTTGTAAGCGCTGCGTAAAGTTCCTGTTCCGTCAACATCTGCGTAATTAGGAGGGAGATAAGCGCTGGGGATGGCAACTGCTCCATCAAAC
>CAKAKR010062968.1:0-64191 GCA_916700685.1 Adelosebastes latens
GATAATAAAGGTGTAAAACACAATATTAATCTAACTAAATAACTAAACTAAACAAACCAAACAAAGTGTGTAAGCATGTGTGTGTCTGTGTGTGTGTGAGAGAGAGAGAGAGAGAGAGAGAGAGAGAGAGAGAGAGAGAGAGAGAGACAGACAAGATGGCTTCTTGTCTCAAGATGTCTGCCTACAGACAAAGGGCGAGCACTGTAAAACTACAAAGATGGCGGAATCAAAGATGCCGCCAGCACGTCACCACATGACCTTTGTTCTTCAGAACACATGTGCTCAAGAAGGACAGAGAGGGGGGGGGGTGATGTGGGGGTTAAGATTATCTGAAGCTGTATGTTTATGTTTAACTAATTCACAGTTTCTGTATGTGATCTTAATGTGTGTTAGATATGTAGTGGGTTAGAAAAGATGGTTAGTTTGCATGCAAGACCTTGTCTATGTGAAGCATAAACTAAACACATCAGATGTGGCGAAGCCACCTACCCAAATATCAAATACAAATAAATCACCACAGTCAAACTCAATGAATAACATTAAACCAAATCAATACAAGTACATTCTAGAAATCAAAGTTGAACAGTCTTGCTCAGCCATGTGCGATTGCTAATGCTAAGGTAAGCCCAGTACGTTACCAATCCATGGAAGAAAAGGGGTTTGTAGTTCCATGGGTTGAAGTTGTGGTTCCAAGTCAAAGAGGTCGTCTTTGCTGTGCTCCAATCCAGTGGTGCAGATTGGTTAGCTTGGTGCTAACTTCCTTGCGGTTGTTACTGGAAGGTAATTGGTGAGAAGGCAGGCTCTCGCGTCTTCTGCCTTTTGGTTCCTTGTATCTTATGACTGTTTCCTAACAGGCCATAGATCAGAAGCAGAGCTGCTTTGCAGCTTCTGGAGAGCAGCAGCAGCTCACCTCAAGCAGGTCAGGAGGTGAGGAGGTGAGGAGGTGAAGAGCAGAAAGAGCGGAAAGAGCCGAAAGAGGAGGAACAAAGACATTCCTCTGGTTTTGTTCCTGGGTGAATTTCACACCTCTGTGTGAAAATGCTACAGTAGCCAATGGCAGCTGAGCTTAGTCCAGTGGTCAAGGATCATGTTACTGAGTTCATGAGGTCACTGGAAACCAGCCATTTGCTGGGTCCCTACATTTAATTATCTGGACTCTATGAAAAGAGGTATTTCACTAATTGACTTGGAGGGTTATTCAGCAATTGTTCTTCATCATCAAGTTTTTTGATGAGGTGTCAGCATCCAAATGAGGTCTTGCAGCAAGAATGGGATTTCGACATGTGAGGTGAGCTTTGCTGTGAGTGACTATTGTTATGGTGAATTCAATAGGATCTCACAAGAGCCAGTAGAGAGGCAAACCCCTTAGATGGTTGGATAACTGTTGTAATTATCCTGTCATCACCGGTTTACTGCATAAATATATAATTGTGTTCAAAATGTCAAACCTGCATGGTGTTCCCTTTCCCTCTCTATAAATGTAAATGCTCTTTTTTTCTATATTGGCTTCATTTAACCTGCTTATAATGTCACAGAGTTACATAATGGCACACAAGAACCATCTGTCACCATAAATATGCATACGCTAGCCGTTACGCAGCCTATGTAGAAAGCTGTATTTATTTAAAATAGGAGCAGATCTGTTCCGTCAGACACATCTGAGGTGGATGACTGAAAAACGTGGTTGAAACGCTCCCTGTGTAGACACGCCGACTATTTAGTTCATTCACTTTTTTGCCCAAGCTAAGCTGTCGCATCACAGTTCAGATGCACTTCAGTACGTTTGTCAGCAAGTGAACGTTTCACCATTCATAGCACAGCAGTGCCATGCCATTGTTCCGACGGCCCATTATTCAGAAACCCCAATAGTCTGAAAAATTTCCCGTCAGCCCATTATCCAGAACACAAGCACATGGCTAATTATTATATAAAATGACTTCATCTGACCTTACCGGTGGCAATTTTTTTTTTCCTACCTTGGCGAAGGCATGATCTGCCCTTGCCTCTGATTGGCTTACCCTGATATTCTTACCATAAACCTAACTAATTACACTCCTCATGCCTAAACCTAACCCGAACCAATGAATGCTTCAGTTCAGTAACACATTAAGTCTGTTTGTGGTCCAAGTTGTCACGTTCAGTACAAAATTAGTTCATACAAGCACAGTACATGAAGTTAATAGCTCAGCAACCTATTATTTAAGACAGAGTTATCACATTCTGGTTGTTTCTGTGGCTTTAGCGGCTTTTAATAAGCTTTCAACAAGGAAGTAACGTACTGTGCTCTCAGTTAGTGAGGGGAGATCCTCTTGCTAAAAGCTACTGATTTGGTCAGTGACAATGGTGATTCATAGCAGTCTTATTGGAGGGTTGTTGATAAAGAGAAGATAAAGATTCATACATGTACTGAACATGTCTACTTCACTGTTCAAACACACATCGGGAGAGCTGCATGCCGTCACTGGGGCTAATGTTAAGTTATTACTAGTTCAGTATTAAATACAGAATATGTGACATGATTGTAAAGGATTTGTAGCGTTTTAAAGGCATCTTTGATGGAGCTGTGCTGAGTAACAAAAATTAAGTAACGAGTGATTAGTAAGGCAATATAATTCATTGTGAGCATGCTGAAACACAAACACACCCACATGCATGCGCACACAAGCATCAGGATTCAAAGAGAGGGATTTCTAGAACTCCCTTTAGTTCAACCTGCATTTAATTCTGCTTATTTTCAGTCTGGGCTTTATTTCCTTACCCTCCAGAGTTGGTTGGGTCATGTTTTTTGTTTGTGTGCAGGATATTTCAAGAACTTGCTGTGCTCAAAACTTTGTGGAAAGTTCAGTTGAGGGGCAGGATTAACTTTTAATATTGGGCCAAGACGGAATGACATTGTGGCTTTTCACAAAAGTCAAGGAACATTTGAGGAAATCTTTGAGCTCTGGATGCATCCTAAAGACATTTTCTACGGTGGTATCTATCAGGACTAGCCTGCTAAATCTAAGGGCACGGAAGGCAATGTGCATCTTTTGCTTTAGCTCAAAGCCATTTCAAATGATGTCCTGTGATAAAGCTATACACGCTGTTTAAAGTTTGTGTAATTGTGCGGCACTTTAGGAACGTGCAGTACATCGCTCAAATTAGAGGCTGCAGATGGAACACATCACTCCTGCTGCTGTATAATGGCTACAGAGATTTAATCAGCTGAAAGGGAGGGACCTCATATATCCCAGATGCAGTTGTGGATGACATAAGAAGCATCCATTCATGAGACCCAATACAGATTCTGCCATGCAATTTTTAATGGTAGCGACAGACACTACACAGGAATCGCTTCATGGCCGGTATGGAGAGGAGGAGTGATTACGGTGACCAATAACTCGGTCAAGGTACATCTAGCATGTGAGTATTGCATTAAGGTAGACGTGAAAAAAATTGGATTACAGTAGACAGAAGCACTGTCTGCAAACTGAGTTTTACAGTGAAGAGGCTGGGAAAACTAAAATAATCCCTCAGTAAGAGCCAGCATGAGTGACAGTTGCTCCCTGGGTAAGAGTGTTAGAGAGAGAGATCTCTGTATGAGAGGTTGTGCATGTGTCTGAAACAACAATGTGGCCAACCCGATCTCACGGGAAGGCGTAGAAATAGCACAACATTACAAGGACATTCTGCGTGTCATGAGGACGAATTTTAGGCTTTTCGAGTGTCATTCGTACGCCACCTAACAAAACTACGCAAACCTCCACAGTTAGCTTTAGGCAACAATACCACTTAGTTAGATTTAGGCAAGACATCATGGTTGGACTTAAAATAAGTACGTATACTATATACGTACGGAAATAATGTAACATAAGTAAGGGAAACATGTCACAAACGTCACTACAAAATAAACTTGCAACACAAAACACCGCATTTTAACAGCGATCTCTGGGTTGAAAGTCCTGTGTTTGTTGGACCCATCCACCTCCCCCTTCCCTCTCCTTCTCGCTTTTATCCTACGTCACTAGCTCTTAGCATTGGGTTCACATCGCAGTCAGTACAGACTACATGGTGTACAAATGACACACCAAAATCAAGAAAGGCGTTCTTTATGCACATTAAATGCCTCGCACATTATCGTGTCATTCGCGCACCTTTTTTCGGGCAAACGGGCTGATGTGGCATACACATTAAATTACATAAATTGATTTAATAATTAAATCAATTATTTCACTGTTTCTTCCTGTCTCCATCTTGTCCACCTCCTCTACATTTCTCATCTTGTGCTTCCTTTTTCATGCTCGCAGACTGTTTCACCTCTCTAATCTTTAGTACTCCCTGCACTCATATTACTTGCTTTTAGTCATGGTTATGCTCTTATGTTTCCCTTTTCACCCATCTGCCTCTCTCCCTCTGTGTTTCTGCCTTTTACTCATGTTTCCATCACTTGACCTCCATCTATACATCTATTTTCTTATTTTTGTCTTGTTTTATTCTGTATTTCTTGATATCTTTTCCATATTATTTTTTTTAAAGTGGGGCGCATTCACTGGTTTATTTCTCTTACTTTCCCTTCTTTATCTCTCTCATCTTCTCTCTCTTTCCCATCTTTTGATGCTTTGAAACCCTGTTGAACCCTTGTAGCTATGCCTGCCATAGAGGCTTCCTCTATAAAAATGTTATCTTGATCTGGGGTTCGTCAATCATTTACAAAGTCAGATGTTTTTGAAGTTTTTCAAAACAAAGAAGGAATTCCGAGATCACTTCCGTACCACACTTTTAAAATATTCATTTGTGTAGTTGGGTTGTTTCTCATCAATTACTTTCCCCCAGTTTTTTCGTGTTCACTTTCTCTGATTGATGCTGAGATCGATGTTGAAAGGGCAACAGGTTTAAACTAAAGATAGCTAAAAAGAATAAGATAAATGAATAATTATTATTATTATAACAGATTGTAGAAATGGAACCTGGGCTCACGAGAAGGCGATTAAATAGCACGACATTACGACATTTTGCATGTCAAGACGACGTATTTTAGGCTTTCGAAAAACATCATGGTTGGGCTTAAAATAAGTACGTAAACTAAGTAAAATATGTACGGAAACAACATAGCATAAATTTGGATAACACGTCACAAACGTCACAAAAAAACATGTGACTCATGTAACTTACAAAATGATACACTGGTCTTGTGTTTCGTCGTGTGTTTGTTGGCTGTTGTTCTTTCAAAATGAAAAGGCGGAGAACAGTCCGTTATGCAAATGAGCCCATCCAGTGCGACATGTCCAGCTCACGAAACTTGGACCAAGCTGTGAAACTAGGCGATCTAGTTCTAAAATGAAACGAGATTCAGCAGTAGCAAAGCCTACTACGGAATAACAGGAAGTTTACGAGCAAGCCGCCATGTTGTTTCCTGTTTGAAACGACAAGCAAGAAAACCAGGGACCAATCAGGTGCATTCGACGATAGGGTACGTCACCGCTTGAACGGCCAGTTGAGTGGAGCAGCGCGTCCCCTAGTGTCCTCGCCACACCTGGTGGACATGTACCCGCTGGATTTAACATTAAAGACATAACTAGTGACAATTTGTATAACAATTTAGCCTCAAATTCACAGACTGACCATACACGGTCCAGCCATATCCTCGGTTTTGACAGAGTCTTGTTCTATTGAGACTCCACCTTCTCTTTCATACTATATTTCAAGAAGGAAGTTGGAATTTTTTCCCCCAGTTAGCTGTATTGATGGTGCAGTAAATCAGGCAAAATGGGTGAAACCTCCTCCCCACCCCCCATTCCCCCCCCAAAAAATAGTATCCATCATTGAATCTCATGCAGGCCAGCAGCACAGATGTATCATGGCCAAGCAGCTTAGTGTTAATAATGACTCGGTTAGAGTGTTTGTGTGTGTGTGTGTTGCCTGATAATCAGCAGCCTGAAGTTTTAGTAGCTGAATTATAAATGACGGAGCACTTGCACAACTGCATTGTATTAAGAAAATCAGATTATATTAGATGAAGTCAAATGATATCAAACTGAGAAAGGCTCTTATGGTAAGCTGTGTGTGAAGTCCTTGTTTTGATGGGTTTTCACATTGAAATAATGCCGACCTGTAATCCCCCCCAGAGTGAAATCTATTCTAGTCTCTTCAGTGAAAACCTCTCGCACTTTCCTCTGAGTGTGCCAGTCTCTCCCTTAAGGAAAGGCACGGCTAAATATCTGTCACTGGGTTTAGAAATAGATAGGATTAGATGGTCAGGAAATGTTGAAGCTACAGAAAGATAAAAGGGAGACAGACGGGGATGGATGCAAGTTGTCCAGACACAAGTCAGTACACAGAGTAGCAAATGAAATGATCCTTAACAAATCCGTGGCTGTTTTGATGTGGAGCACAATCTGTGTTCGTGCAGACCTGAAAAACAAAGGACTCTATCCGACCTGAACCTCCCGCAAACCGTCCAGTCTATATGCCCTTTGCCAAAATTTTGATCACATTTTTGATTGAAGCCAACAGCAACCAACAGGACCCATGAATTGAGTCTTAAAACCCAAGCAACATCAGCTTTAGAGCTAGAGTGAAGGTACTGATATCATATGAAACTAGAAAAAGGAATCCATTGGTGGCTAGCCTAACTTTGGTTAAGCTAAATTTTGGCGAGGAAAAACTGGCATGGCCATTTCACAGTGGTCCATAATGTTCTAAGCCCTTATACACTTTCACAATGTATTTTGATTAATTAAAGTAATTAATTAATTAATGTTTTTCTGATTTATGACAAGAACAATTTGACACACAGTGCTGCTCAAATTAATCTTCAGGTTCCCAGCTTTCAGATGATGTATACCACTTCTATGTGGTATATACTGTAGACCTGCTATCTCCCCTTAAAGACCCCCTGTATCCCCCCTAAAAAGACAAAAACGGGTCTATTCTGGGTCCCAGAGGGTTAATTATGTCATCAAATCACAAACAAACAAAACACGCTGACTTATTGTCACGTCAGTCGTTTGTCACGTGACTCCTCGTTATTGTCATTCCCATGAGAAAATCTAGTCAGTGAAGTTAACGTCAACCACGACCGTTTCCTAAACCTAACTTCCTGTGGAAATGGAAGTTTATTTTTAAAAGGACACTATGCATGTAACGAGCCTGTATTGACACGCCGTTCCCGGTCCGTCCAAAAGTAATGCAAGAGGGGTACTCCGTGCGTTGGTCTCCGATGCCGAGGGGCACTGACCAAGTGGCGGTATTTGACGAGTTGGGAGTGAGAATGTGTTGCTCCAGCAGGTGTCTTTCTCTTAAACCTAGTTGTTTGAGGAAATATTGTGTGTATGAAAAGTGAATGGTTTCTTTTCTTGTTTTTTTTTTCATCCACAAATCCAAGAAAAAAAAAACTGTGATGGGCGCTGCTGTTGCAGCATGAAATCTCAATCTGTGTAGGCACGGATGCCTACACAGTGTGTAAAACCCCTCCACTGAAAATGGGAGTGAAAATGCTGCCTTACACAACATTAGCTAAATAGTACCATTACTGTTTCACTGTACTCCCATAGCAGAACACCCTCTACCCTATAAAAGGATGGAGGAATGGAGGCAGAAGAGAGCCATCGACTGAAAACTGTAGGTTTTCAGAAACGCTGCAATCAGATTTATGATGCAACTTAGACGTAATGCATTTTGAAATTGCAGAGAACTCCAGAGAAGAGTAGGAATTTCTAGGTTTTACCTATTGATCTACACACTTATGTGGTTTTGCAGTGCTCCTTTCCTTTGAGCATCCCCCCGACCTCGCTGACACGAGCCGAGTGGTTATCAGCTTGTGGAAAGGGGGGACTTGTAACTAAGATGGATTTGTTTCCAGAGCCCTTGTGATTGCTACTGTTTTGTTACAAATGGCAGTTTAGGCTTTAATCCAGCAATTGTAAGTTCACGCTTAAACCTTTGGTCCCGTGGCATTTTCGGGTTTGATGGAAATGGAAACGAGCCATTGGTCATCGCAGTGAAAGCTATTCCAAGGCGCTTGGATGGCGCTCCAGGGTGAAACAACAGCACATATCCCCCCCCACCCCCTCCTCCAACCTGGCCCTGTTCTCTCTCTGAGAGACAGGCAATATGGTAATGTGGGGAATGAATAGTGAGTCTCTGGGAAGACTTTCCTTGTGTCTCTGTGTGTGTGTGTGTGTGTGTCCAGCTGCTCTCTTGGCCACTGCAGCCATTACTGAGCAGTACCAAGCAGCAGAGCATGACACCCACCAGCTGGATGTGCACACACCTCCACTGAGAGAGTAGGCCTGTGCCAATGAGACAAGGAGAGAGAGAGAGAGAAAAGAGGGAGAGGGGATGGGGGGGG
Organism: Adelosebastes latens; assembly: GCA_916700685.1. Taxonomy (NCBI): domain Eukaryota; kingdom Metazoa; phylum Chordata; class Actinopteri; order Perciformes; family Sebastidae; genus Adelosebastes; species Adelosebastes latens. Next base: position 8,330 of record CAKAKR010062968.1, read on the forward strand.
TGAGGTATAGAGCGAGGGAGACAATGAGGGACAGAGGTGCCACAGCCAAGGAGACGGAACGAGAGGAGAGATCTATCCTCAAGGTAAAAATGAAACAGATTTAACACCGTGCGAATGACACCGACAAAGTCACAAAACGCCAGCAACACGAGAGAACACACACATGCCAAACACTCACAAATCCTGACCTCAGTGTCAGATTTGGGCGCATGCATGCATGTGTGACAAATTGTGCGGGCAGCTTCGAGAGGAGAGAAATGTCCACCATGTGTCATATCGTTATGGCGACCATCAGAACAGCCATAAATACAACTCAGATCTGCTGCATTGGGGAACGTCCAGCTGTGTGTGTGTGTACTGTATCTCCTAGACGTATTGAGGCTGCCCTCTATGTCTGCAAGGCATTTTTTTCTCACCCTTCTTGCTTCCTTTCTTTGCATCTCTCACACAGCTATATGCACAGGCACCTTTTGCCAGTGATGAAGAAAAACATTATGCATGGATGGATGGGGGGGTTGTGGGGGTGGCAAAAAGATTATTCACATGCCAGAAGATAAATGTATTTCCACTACTTGCCTCGTTCCCTGCCCTCACCCGCAGCCCCTCTTCCATCTCTCCCTCATTTCGTATTCCTCAGTCCAGCCACATTATTCTTGCTCCCTCTCCTCCTCGCCGCTGTCTGGCCGGCTGACACGAAACGATAGAGCGTTCTGTCATGGCGTTTGGAACACACTGAACATCACTTGACAATGGCTGGCATGGGGCGGAGGGGTAGCTACGCGGGCAAAGCGGGATATTCTACCTCAACCCACTTCTGTCTTTGTTTAAATCCCATTAAAGGCAGAACTGGAGTCCACTTTTCTTGGCTGGAAGTCAATGAGCGTCTCACTTTGTGTTTCGAAATGTGTTTTTTTTTCTCTGCAAGAGGCCAGGGATGCTAATTCACTAAAGCCTCAGCTATTAGAAAGCATTAAATGGATCTAATATTGTTTGGCACTAAAAACTTCCAAAAGCCTCTTAGAAAATCCACTTACATCGATTTAATTCTGCCGGCAAGCAAAGCAGTCAGTGACAAGACATTATTTTTCTTTCCAGTGTGATACATTATCGATGCGGTTCAAAAACCTGGATTGATCCTGAGGGCTTCCCTCATTCAGTATGAACTGCTTTACATAGTCACCATTTACAGTAGACTATAGTGCAACGCCCGGTTGCACTAATGGTCCAATTTCACCCTTGACATACGCTTCCTTGGCTCCTGAGCAATACACCTGCCATGACAAGGTTGCATCCCCTACCGATGCTAGAGTATATACGCGTCCCCTCTCAATACATTACAGCGTGTACTTCTGCCGGTAGTAACGCATTACTATTAAATTTATCCTGTAAATCTCAGGAGCTCGCCCTCGACACTGCGCTTCCTTGGGTCCTCAGCAATACACCCACCAAGTGTGAAGTCGGATCGGATGGTTGTCAAGAAACTTACTGATAAATATGTCCTGTAGATCTCCGGTTTCACCGGTATTTCGTTATATGCTGTAGATCTCGAGAGCTCGCCCTCGACACTGCACTTCCGTGCAACGCCCGGTTGCACTAATGGTCCAATTTTACCCTTGACATACGCTTCCCTGGCTCCTGAGCAATACACCTGCCATGACACAGTTGCGTCCCCTACCAATGCTAGAGTATACGCGTCCCCTCTCAATACATTACAGTGTGTACTTCTGCCGGTAGTTACGCATTTCTATTAAATTTATCCTGTAAATCTCAAGAGCTCGCCCTCGACACTGCGCTTCCTCGGGTCCTCAGCAATACATCCGCCAAAGTGTGAAGTCGGATCGGATGGTTGTCAAGAAACTTACTGATAAATATGTCCTGTAGATCTCCGGCCTCACCGGTATCTCGTTATATGCTGTAGATCTCAAGAGCTCGCCCTCGACACTGCACTTCCTTGGCTCCTCAGCAGCACACTCACCAAGTGCGGAGTCTTACATTGGTTATGAATGTTTTCACGACTGAAAGACATGAAGGCCAAACTATATGAAAGCCATTTTCTATTCTATTTAAAAACACATTATGCTTATTTCTCAATGTTTCAGATGAGGCTTTTCAATTTGACTTGTGAATGTGCACGTACATGTTTTTTTTTATTGCTGCTGTACAACAGCTACCACAAATTGCTCTATAGTTCTAGGGTCCATTTTTGTCTAACATTGAGAGCTGCTGTACCGACTTGTCATAGTAGGAAAAGCACAGGTTTTTACTAATAACACTAACGATGTGTCTGTTCTATTCAAGTACAACAGTGAGCCATGCAGGACCAGACTTTTCCTACTTTGACATGTCAAAAATGTCTTCTGTGAAAAAGGCCTCTTTTTTGCCCTTTGAGCAGAACGTCAAGCTGAAAATCATGCGTGTTATAACCTTAGAAAGTTGATATGTCTAACATGTTGGCAAATGATGGCCTGTTTACTTATCTTACAGACATGGAGCAACATCGGCCTTCATTTGGAGTCATGTTTCTGGAACCTGACGAATGTAAGTCCAATATTCACTATCCTTTGAACTTCTAGTTTATTGTCATATACATAAAAAAAAAATACAGTCGTACATACAAATGCAATGAAATCCATCTGCCCTGGCTCTTTTGGCCCATACAACATATAATAAGAATAAATAAAAGACAACAACAATAAGAAGAAATTCTACAATAATAAATAAATTACTGTGAGCTATTTAAACAAATCTTTGAGGCGGCAGGTCCGAGCTCTGATGATGCTGATGTGTCCTCCGTAATAATAAGAGCTTTCCTTTCTCTAGCAGTGATTTACTATGATTCTTGAAGCCGTTTTTACTGATCTCCGCAGTTGTTTGTAGTCTTGTTCAGTCAGGTTGCCAAACCACACCAGTATCCTACCAGTAAGGATGCTCTCTATGGTAGCCCGATAGAAAATGACCAGGGTTTTTGTAAACATTACATATTTTTTTAAGGCATCGCAGAGAGTATAACATCTGTTGTGCCTTTTTTAACTACACTACTGATGTTTAGTGACCAGGAGAGGGAGTCTGAGATCTGAATGCCAAATAATCTGATATTCACAATTTCAACAGGGACATCGTTGATGCAAACTGGTGGCTGAACAGTTTTTAGACTTTGTAAAATCAATAATTAACTCCTTTGTTTTCTCAACATTTAGGGAGAGATGTTTTGTGATACTATAATCGATTCACACAAATACTGTATCGATTTTTAGTTAATAATGTACATGCAAAGATTCATGGCAGACAGTAGCTCATTTTGTGTTGCGTTTAAACCCCCGACCCGCTAGATGGCAGCGTTGTAATCTATCTTCAGCCATTTGACTCTTCCACTCAAATGTAACAATGTAAACTGAGACAGGAAGTAGCGTAAGGACACAAAAGTTAACTTTTTTTAACCCAGATTTTACGCATATGGTGGTGTGTTCTTATACTATGACAGTTTTTATAAATTAGATTTTAAAAAATCACAAAATATCATCTTACTTACAGTATCGCGATACAATATATATATTGAATCCTAGTGCCATCGGAATGAGTTTTGAAGTGGGGGGGACATCATTACAGTGTTTCCCCACAGGATTTTGTGAGACCTCCTCTCTAGGGGGGTCCGGTGTCATGCTCCCACTACACTTTGAGAGCTTAATAGGTAAACTCTGTGCTCTAGTAAACACACCACTTCATCACCATAACAGCTGAAAGTGGGCGGGACAAAAATTCTCGTTCCCCCCCGCCCCCTATTTCGGCACCTATGTCGTAAACCCTGTATCATGATACATATCATATCGCCAGATTCTTGCCAATATACAGCCCTAGTTCCTGAAGGCATCCTTATTGTTGTCATTTATCAGTCCAATCACTGTGGTGTCATCTGTAACTTTCACAATTCTTATGATATTTGGTGACATACGTGAACAGACTTTAGAGTAAGGGACTAAGGCAACAACCCCGCGGTGCTCCTGTGTTGACAACTTTGGTAGATGAGTATCTACTCTCACTGTCTGAGGTCTGCCTGTCAGCTGTGCTTCAGTTTTTCACCAAACCTAACTAAAAAATATCTTGCTTTTTAGCTGCTAATTGTTCCATTACGTTAACCATAGCCAGCAACTGTCTGTCTCCTGTTTGGTGCTCTAGGCACGTACTGTGACTGAACCAAATCACCAAAAATGGTTTGAGGGCCTGAGGTGGAGAGAGGAGGAGGAGGAGGCATACTAAACACTTTCAGCCTCTAAATTTGCACCATATGAATATAACTTCAGGCAGTAACTCAGGACTGCATCGCTCGTAGCTACATTTCGGCAGCTAACAACAATCCACATCTGCCTCTCTCCTCTCCACTCTCTGTATTTTTTCATTTATTTTCCTCTCACCTGTTTACCTGTTTCGATAAGTAGCAGCCAGTCTAGTGGCGGCTGACGCTTGTGCCATCTGTGTCAGTCAGGAGTGGCCTATTTAGGGCAGCTAATTCATCATGGGCTGAAAGCTTACACACCGTACATATAATTACCCCCCAACGTAAACAAGACCCTCTCAGTCCCCGTGATTTATTGTCGTGTCAAGGGAGAGGGGGGAAGATAGGCATGAGGAAGAGGATGAGAGAAGAAGAAGAAGAGGAAGGGAGGGGGTCGAGGTGAGTCTCTAGTGCAGAAGGTGGAAATAAAGAAGAGGATTTTCTGAAGCACAGCGGGCACAGAGAAGTACGAGACATCCGAGTCGTGATGTGGCTCAACAAATCCTCGGGTTAGACAATATATTAACACTAGTGCTGGCGTGTCAGAGTCAAGGATTTCTTCTTAGTACCTTTTTCATTTTTATCCCTCTCAAAGCTATTTGCAAAAGAATCCTCAAGGTGCACGCCGCTCATTTCGGAGTCATATCCACTTTGACTCTCAGACGCGGCGCTGGCAGGAACTTGTGGCCCCATTCACCCATTGTTTATTCCACATGCCCCCTAAGGTGGTGCTCGTTTTAAAATGCATCACCGGCCTGTTTCAACCGCGGCGGTTCTATTGTATGGCTGAAGGCCGACGCGACGCCTATACAAGTGAGAAAAAAAGGGGAGATGGAGGAGTAACAATGAAAGATTTATGACAGGCATTGAGAGCGGGCGGCGGTTTCATCAGCCTATTATCAACCGACTCGCCCCCACTGAGATGTAGCACTGTATCTCACTCTCTTTCCAGATCAATGCTCACCATCACCATACGTACGTAACCTGACTTACCCACCCTTTACCTTCTACTGTTCACTCTTTTACCTCTCCTTTTAGTATTTACTCACCTCTCACCTTTCCCCCCCCTTCTTCCTCCTCGTCTCTTTGACTTTGTGTCTCCTGCTCAGTCGACCCTCTCGCCTCTTCTCTTTTTTCTCCAGCTCATTCTTGTCTCTCTGCTTTATTGCTCCCTCCCTCCTTCGCCTCGCCGCTGGAGTATTTTCTGTCTACTTTGCTTACGCCGTCTGTTTTCCCCCCACAGCTTGCCGGCTCTCTCCGTAACCCACGAGGGCTTCTTCATAAATGGCAGTCCTACCTCCCCTCTCTTTTCTCCCTTTCGCTTCCCTCCGCTCCAGCCCCCACCATCCTATTTTAGCCCCCTCCCGCCTCCCTCTGAGAAAAGCAAGGCACCTAAGGGTGAACAGGTTAATGTTCTGGCAGTTTGAGATACACTTCTGACATTTCAATCTGGCATCTGTTTTTATCGCAGCTGATTTAAGAAGTGCGGGGGGTGCGTGAGTTGGGGGGGGGGGGGTAATGGAGGGATGAAAGGAGGGATGGAGGGGGAGCCCGTGGGATGGTGCAGCTACCCAAGAGACTGTGGACTGTGTATAAGGCGCAGCAGGGGCTGTGTGTGGACCTGCGGTTGCAGATCAGTTACTACACGGAAGCATATGGTCATGTCGCCCCCAAGTGGCCGGCAGCAGAACTCTTAGAGCAGAAAACTGCGGCAACAGACAATATAAAAAAGCATGTATTCTTCAGGTACTGGAGTCAAAAAATGCAAACGTACTTGAAATATCTTACTATTACAGTGCGTTGGCAGAGCAATAAAGGACTAATCTGTATTCATCTTGTCGCTAATCATGACCTTTTGGAAAGGAATAATAAAGTTAATTGGACTGTTGGATGCAGAGTGATGATTACAGAATGAAGTCGAGGATGTCTTGTGAGGAAAATAGCAAGTGGCATGGCGAGAGGCCAGGTGAGGACAAATACAGAGCGGTGGTGGTGGTGGTAGGAACACAGCTGAGGCTGAGATAGAAGGGAATATACACCAGAGAATAACACACAGAGACCCCCAGCTTTTGGGAGAGTAAAGCAGCCGAAGAATCCGATAAAGAAATTGAAACACAACTCCAGAGGTTTGACCAAGTGGAAAGAAAAGGATGAAGGGGGGAAAACAGCGAGCGAGAGAGAACAACCAGACTCCCAATGAGCAGAAAGTGATAGAGACAGGGAGGGAGGGAGAGAGGGAAGAGAGAAGAGAGAGGGAGCAGATATGACAGAATAAATGAATTAGGGGGAAACTGTGCTGTAGATGAGCTGTGGGGGGTTTGGAGGGAGGACAGACGGGTGATGGGTGGGGAGGGGTTGGTCGGGTGGTGGGGATTGCTACACCGCACCGTCAGCCGGCACTTTCTCCCAAGTTTTATTTGATATGAATTCAATAAGCAGCGGCCGATCTCCGTGCCCCGAGTGTAATTACCGGCAGAACAGCGGAGGCATTGTGAGCTTCGCCACCGCCTAAACGCCCCCCTGCTCGCTTCCAGGTCAGCACTGATCTTGTCTGAGAATGTCAATTATCGTCTTAAACGCCGTCTGAGGAGCAAGGGAAGAAGAAGGAGGGTGGGGTGGGGGGGGCTGGGGTTTGAAAACGATGAAAAATGGCAAGTAGGGAGGAAATATTTGCCCAGCGTCACAGCTTAAGAAAAAAAGAGGAGGAAGAGCACGGAAGATAAGGCTACAGGCTAGAATACTAATGGGTTCCTCTTCATTGTTTAATATGAGATAGAAAGGCAAGAGAGCAAGGTAGCTTATACTGTATTCCCTGTGCCATTTCACTTTAATGTCCTATCATCTTGGACCTATTGTGCTACACTTGGCACATGGGAGGTGAGGGGAAGTGAGGCCGAGGTAGAGGTGGTGACCTGTAGTCCGTATGCTTTATGGAATTATATCCTTGTTTGATAATTTGCTGACTCATTTTTCCCTCCCTCCCTGTCTCTCTCTCTCATGTTTAGTGTCAATGCAGGATGTATGTACCGAGGAGGAAAGCATCTGAGTTTTAGCTTAGTTTAACACAAAAACTGAAAACGGGGAAACAGCTAGACTGGCTTTTTTTTTTATCATTTATTAACTATTTTTGACTATTTATTATGTATTTTTTATTTGTTATAGTTGATTTGTATTGCTATTTAAATTATTATTGTATATTAGTGCTTTCTTATTCCGTGACCTGAGTACTATAATTCGTTCCCTTTCATGTACAAACTGGAATGACAATAAAAACTTCCTTGATCCTCTGTCAAACTGTAACAAAATCCACCTACACGTACCAGCACCCATAAAGTTCACTAACTAACACGTTATATTTTGTTTAGTTTAAAGGTCCAGTGTGTAGGATTTGGTGGCATCTATAGCGGTGAGGTTGCAGATTGCAACCAACTGAAATTTCTCCCGTGTGCCAAGCATGTAGGAGAACTACGGTGGCCGATGCGAAAACGCAAATGACCTCTCTCTAGAGCCAGTGTTTGCTTTTTCCATTCTGGGCTAATGTAGAAACACAGCGGCCAGCTCCGGGAAGAGGAGCTGCTCTGTATGTAGATATATACGGTATCGAAAACACAACGACTCTTATTTTCAGGTGATTATACACTTAAAAACCATATAATCACTACGAAACTAACTAAATACTATTAATATTATATTCCAATATCTGCCAATAGATCCCCCTGAATGCTACACACTGTTCTTTAATCCGTACAAAAACTGAAGCGTACGAACAACACATTGTGGTTTATATTTCTTTGCCAATATTCGTGCTAAGCTAAGCTACTTACTGTAGCTTCATATTTACTTTACAGACCAGAGAGTGGTAATGATCTTCTCATCTAACTCTTGGCAAGATTTCCTAAAATGTTGAACTATCCCTTTAATCATATCTTTACCATAGTTTGTTTGCCATAACCATGATCTTTCCCTAACCTTAACCAAACTGTAGTCGCCTGTGGAGAAAACTTTTTTTTTTTTTTAAACTAATCGTGAATTTAACAATTAATTGTCTAATATTGACGTTATTGTTTGGCAATGTGGTTGCTTTATGTTGTACTTTGGTTGGACAATGTCTGAAACTCTCTCGTCCAGTCACTTTCTGACATTGGAACTGGGGAGAAAATTTCGGTACCTTTCCGAAACTGAGAATCACAGCCAGGTGGGTGGAGATGAGAAAGTAAGCAGTGTTTGAACTTCTCTCTCAAGCTCTCTTTTTTCGCTCTTTACACAGCTGTTTCTGTAGTCTTGTCTTCTCCTATGTACAAATAAGTGCAATACTATGAATGTCTTCCAGAGGAGACTGTCTGAAAGAGTGTGTCGTTTTCTCCTTTTATTTATACAATTACCTCGTCTCGCTGCTCTCCTTGAAGTCCGGCTTTTCACCTTGCTATCATGTTTGGCCATTTGGAACAGCCTCAAACACTTTTGCCTGCTTGTCGGACAACACGTCGTACCAATTAGTTATCTCCGAGCATACCTCAGCCATAACGCCACTGTGAAGCCAGGTGGATATTCTGAATCTCTTTTATTTCCTATTCTGTATTCTTGTCTGTCCACATTGTAGGAATTCCAGGTAAGAATTCACCCAGAATACCCATCACCACAAGTAACCTATACTGTACTTTTTCATTGTAGAGGCATACACAAGTCTGTACTTCACACAGTCATATATATAGTCATATTTATTTAAAGAGGACCTATTATGCTTTTGTGCTTTTTCCCTTTCCATTAGTGTGTTATATATATATATATATATATATTTTGTACATGAAAAAGGTCTGCAAAGTTACAAAGCCCAAAGTCCACGCCAAAGGGAGTTACTCTCCTCCACAGAAAAACTGCTCCTGAACTGCCTGAAACGCCTTGATTGAAGTCCCACATTTTCTTCCGTAGCGTGGTGATGTCACCAAGTAACATATTTGCATAATACCTGCCTAGTGGCTAGTTTGGCACGCCCTCAAACAAAGCTAGTTAAAGCGGAGCTGGAACAGAGTCCGAAGAGTTTGGTTCAGTTGACTAATCACAACAGAGTGGGCCAGCTGACCAATCGGAGCAGACTGGGCTTTTTGGGAGAGGGGGCAGAACTCAAACAGATCGTTTCAGACAGAGGGGGAAAAGAGGTGCTGCAGCAACAGCCGGTATGAGAAAAGTAAAGCATTTTTTGAACATTAAAGCATGTAAACATGTTCTAGTAGAAACCCTAAATACAGGTATGCACTTGAAAATAAGCATAACAGGTCCTCTTTAATCTTTCTTTGTGTGTTTACTATCCTTCAGCAATAGACAGATTTATAAGTATTTTTTTGTATGTAGATGGTCTGCAACTGTCTTTGTGTATTCCTGAATCTATCCAACCATCCTTCCATCTTTAACCACTCTGTGATTTTTCTCTTGTCATTTAGACATTCCATAATTTTGCCCTTCATCCTTTTTTGTTATATATTCGTCCTCATTCTTTCATTCATTTCCATCAATTCACCTTCATTCTACCTATCAAGGTTTACTACTCGTGTCTCTTTTGACAAGGCACTTTCACTTAGCGGTGCCTGTCAGCCTTGATATTGCCTTCAAACGGTTTGTGTTTACACAGATTACGCAGAGAGTTTAGATTCACTGCTGCTCGTTCTGATAATTCTTCTTAACATATGCACTGATAATGCATGCTGAATATTTTTTCGCCCTGTATGTGGTCGGCTGCCAGGGAGGTTTTTCCATAATGAAAACGTGTGATCGATAGCCACATCTAAGGAATGCTATTTCATTTTACTCGAGAAACGAGATCTTTGAGAAGCATTCTGCCCGAGTAGCAGCAACACATATGTATTACAGATTAGGTGCGATCCCGGTGTAATGCACGTCTGCATCCATCCATCTAAGGGTCCATTACTGAATCCATTCATGCAGCCATCAATCCAGCCTTATAGAAATTCATTCATCCACCTCTGTTTCCTTCCCTCGCCCCCTCTGCGCCCCTTTGGTGGGTGCCAGTGGGAGTGGTCCGCCCTTGATCTGCTCTCAGAACAAACAGCCTGGTAAACATCATGAAACATTTAGAGGAGGCAGAGCAGCCTTCTCTCTAATTCACACTGGCAACCCGGAGATGCACAAAAACAGCTGCTCCCAAAGCTCGCCCCTGCAGAGGGGCTGCAGTTAATGTGTGCACATATGTAACTGTATATGCATTTACTTTACCTTTTATGAGAATGTGTGCATGAAGATTGAGCATGTATGTGTGCATTCCTGTGAGTGATACTGTCAGCCTGGTCTCCTAAAAATAGCGTTCCCATACAACGAAACTACATTGTCGATTATGTTTCGAGGGAAACCTATTCTCTCATGGATTACGTTTGTTTTTGATGCATAGTTTCACAAAAATGTTTCTAACCATAGTCCTTCGACGACCACATATAGGGAGGAGTTCGGGGTGGATGCATGGGACAAACAAACACAGGATACCCAGGAGACCACTGTTTGTGTCCCGTGTGAAACCAAAAGTCTGTGCATCCGTAACTTAAAGGTCCAGTGTGTAGGATCTGGTGGTATCTAGCGATAAGGTGAGGAGATTGCAACTAACTGGAGCCTCTCCGTGTGTTAAGCGAGTTGTAGAGCTACGGTGGCCGACCCAAAAAACGCGTATGGCCCTCTCGATTGTGTGTGTAGGTGGAAGTGAGTGGTGAAGTAAGAGCGAGAGAGAGCGGCGGCGACGGGAGAGAGGAACGTTATCGACTCTGGCCCAAGCAGGAAAAATTAAGTGTGTGGTTTGTCCGTTCTGGGCTACTGTAGAAACATGGTGGAGCAACATGGCCGACACTGTGAAGAGGACCCGCTCTCTATGCAGATACAAACGGCTCATTCTAAGGTAACGAAAACACAACAATTCTTACTTTTAGGTGATTATACACTAAAGAAAACAATAAGTCATGAATATTATATTCCATTTCTGCCAATAGAGCCCCCTAGTTGTTACACAACAGTCCTTTAAAAGTACGTAACAAACAAACTTTTTTTAGGCCAAACCCTGATGTTTTACTAAACCTGACCAAGTAGTTTTGTTGCAGTTTTGTTTCAGTTTACATTGTTAAACCACTTGTTTAAAACTGCAACCATAATCGGGGGAAAAAGTCGAGTTCCCTCGAAACATAATGGAGAATGGAGTTTAGTTGTATGGAAACTTAATTTTGTACACCCAATTCAACCGTTATCAGGCCAATAAATAGGCGTTATCGGTCACTATAAGCACCATATACTGTATGTGTTGATGAGGGGCCTACTACACCTACTACGTTGCAAAATTGAAACTTAAAAGCTACACATTGTAACATGTTGTAAAACTGCATGAAACATTTTGAACACAAACAAAAAGGCTTCCTTAGGTTTAGGCAACAAAACTACTTCAGGGAAAACATCATACATCATGTTTTGGTGTAAAATAACTACTGAAACTTAACACTTGTGAACACAAAGACACATTGGTGGTTTCACACGGGATTTGAACCTCGGTCTCCTGGGTGAAAACCCTGTGTTTTGTGAATAGATGATAAAAACTTATATTGGGTGTAGTAGGCCCCTATTGACCCACATCTATGGTGTTTATAGCGACTGATACCAGCTATTTAATAGTCCGACAACAGTCTAATTGGCTGTTTTGTAGGAGACAGGCTTTGTACTGTGTGTGTATAAGGGCTTATATAAGTGCTTTTCATACCACAAGTATCCAAGACGAAGTCAGGGGTCTTTGCTTTGAGAGAATCACACTCTGCGCTGTAGAATAAGTTGGCATATCTGGGTAGATTAACATATTTGGCAAGTGCCTTGTAGGGAGGGAGGAAAACAAATGAACGGATTAGAATCACAACTCACTCAGCTGGAGGTCTGAGTCAATGCCTCGTACAGAACAAAACCCTCCTCACTGATTCCTTCTAACTCTGGCACAGGAGACCGTCTTGTGCTCAACATTTATAGTTATTTGTAAAACTGGATTGCCTCAGTGGTTGGGTAAATGGAGCAAAGCTGCCTTGAGATCTCACCTGCATGTAAACACTGCAACTCAAATTTTTGTACCTCCCTCAAGCCCGCAGACATTTACGATTTGTCAAAGCGCGATGTTCCGATAACACCTTTTCCCGGCTTGTGTTGTACGGCATAATTCCAAATGTGTTCCAAAAAGTGGTGGTGGTGTTTTTCCCCTCAAAATCAATAAGTTGATTACCTGGAAATGACAAGTTTTCTGAAGGCCACATTTTGAGCAAGTGGACAGTTTTCTCTGCTCTTTCCTGTCTTTTTCACGGTGAAATATCCATTAAAATCAATGAATAATAAATTAAGGCGTGCAGCCTCTTACTCCCGTTAATAAAATGTTGCAAGCGGAACAGCTTATTCAGTAATGTCACGCGTAATTAGCCGTGCTGCCTAGACCACCTTCATGCAGTAATCTTTGGAGGCCTGACCTGCATTCTGTTTCTCTTTTTCCCCCCCCTCCTTCCCATCCTTTCGCTCATCTCCGTCACAGATCTTCCTCTGATTTTCTCTTTCTCCGTCTCTTCTCTTCTGTTTAGCTTGTTTGGATTTTGTACCGAGATCATAAACCAAGAAAATCCCTTCAAGTGTGCGGCTCAAAGGACATACGCATTCACGTGCGTGCACACAAAGACACAGTTCTCAGATGAAAACAACAAACAAGCGTGAGTGGGTGAGCACTTGCGATGATAATAGGCCCCCATGTCGCACACAGACTCCCATGTGGTGTGGCAAATTATTTACTCTGAATTTTCAAAAATGTACATATGAGGGCACACACGCCATATCAAGGCCCCTATAATCTCTTTTCAAACCAAAACATTTGAGAATAGTGACAACCTGAGTGAAAAAAGAATAAAAAAAAACTTCTATTGTGTATCAGTTGACCGTTGTAGCAGCGCTGTGTGGGCTTCAGTGTAAGCCACAGCGAGGCAGATACTTACACTACGATCAATACTACTAGGCCCTGTTAGGAGGGAATCGATCAGCTTAGGACTTGATGTGGAACAGTCTCTTTCTCTCTATATCTCTCTCTTTCTCTGTCTGTCTTTCTCTATTTGCCCTCTCTCTGTTCTCCGTCATTGATCTCGGGCAATGATAGCGAGCATATCTGCTCCGTCGGGGTGAAAAGGTCAACGCTAAACCCTCTGGGACACTTAATTACCAGGACAATGTGAGGGAAGACGGGCGGCGGAGAATAACAGGTCTTTATGTCAGGCGTTCTAACCCGAGTGATTCTGCTCGAGCAACCTACGCACACACTGAAAAAACACACTGTGTCCTTGTTGAGGCGAGTGTCTGTTCACCGCAGACCCTGCGAAGACTTCGTGTTGGAAATATCACCTGTCGACCTCGCTGCAGCAAAGGGCTGGGCTGAGGCTGGCTTCCCCACAGCGGGGTCTAGCTAATCTAAACTAATTGCGAGGACCACTGATGCATATGAAAGAGAGAGAGAGAGAGAGAGAGAGGACGTGAGAGAGAGCACACAGACAGATGCCAAATGAAAGGCACTATCCTGCTGCTGCTGCTACTGGCCTACACCTTGATGAAAGACAGAGAAATTTAATCCACATTCTGCAATACTCAATGTGTTTCAACAAGATGGGGAATGATGATGCATGTTTACAACTGGAAAAAAAAGTGTATAAATACATCTGTCTACACTGGTCGTGTAATATCTCTCGTTTCACTTGTGCATTACTCATACAACTATAACCTGAAGCATCTTTTTGGCTTTGAGTTTGTTTTGTTCCAACTTGCGAGTGTAACCTGATTTTGTATTGGGCTGTGAGCACAGTCAAAACGCTGCCGAGCACACAGAGGTACTATGATTGAACTCATGGTGTGTAGACACTGACGTTGGATTATAGCTGCTACTGTTGTGCTGCTGATGTAATGTGTCACATTTTCATTTTCGGTATCATTTTCCAAACCATCGATGTTCTTGAGATTGCGGTGAAAACACAAGCTAAAAGATGCATTACGGACTCCCAGATTGAGTTCCTAGAGTCCCAAATTGATCTCATGGGAAGGCGTATAAATAGCATGACATTGTAAGGACATTCTCTGTGTCATGATAATACGTTTTAGGCTTTTTGCGTGCCATTTCACGCCACTGGGTTAAAGGTGTGATACAGCTTTTACCCACGTTGTTGCCGTGAAATGGACAGTGTATGTTTAGGCAACAAACCATTTAGTTAGGTTTAGGAAAAACATCATGGTTGGGCTTAATAAAAGTCCCGCCCCGCCTCCCGTAAACAGTCTTTCTCGCTATTTATTCTACGTCACTAGCTCTGAGCATATTATATTCATGGGGATGCGCTTACATTGCCATCAGTACAGACTATATGGCTTAAAATGATATGGCAAAAGCAAAAACGCCGTTGTTATTGCACACAAAATTACTCACAAATTTCTGCGTCATTCATACGACATTTGGTGAGGCCAGGTTAAGAGTCCCGTGGTTTGGGAGTGTTTGTATTGTTTTTTTGACGAAGCCTGTGCTGTAGGTTTAAGGAAAACTCGAGTTGGCACCATAGACTGTATATAAGAAGTGGACATAGTCACCATGACGTCACCCATTGTTGTGGACTGCCGTTTTGAAGCCTCAAGTTCGGCATTTTGGCCACCGCCATGTTGTTTTTTTGCAACCAGAAGTGACACGAGAGGGTGGAGCTAAGTACAATCGAATGCTGAATACGACATTTTTAGGCGACCAAAAAGATTATAATTAACTTTCATAAACTAAAAACACACTGTGAAAGGGTTAAAGTTCTACAACAAAAAATGCGGACAACTCCCAGACCGGAACAACGCCGTGGTAGCAACCTGTAAATCACAAGGTAGCCACGCCCTAAAGCATACCCTGCTTTATGGTCTATTTGACCATAATTTACTAAATGAACATCATGTTGCATTGAAGAAGACTTGAAACTAGCGATTGAGACCATAAAATCCCTTACTGAGGTAATAAATCAAGTGAGAAGTAGGGTCATTTTCTCATAGACTTCTATACAATCAGACTTCTTTTTGCAACCAGAGGAGTCGCCCCCTGCTGGCTATTGTATTATAAGAATGCAAGATTAAGGCACTTCAGCATTGGCTTCACTTTTCAGACCCTGGAGTTGCATACTGGTTGACACTATTATTGTCTCCACTAAATTGACATTAGCAATAAGATGATGGGTTAAAAAATGCTGAGGTCACTAGATCTTCTCATTCTCCAAGGGACAGATTTGCTCAAACTCCAGTCCTCCCCATTCATCCAACATGTAGAAGATGCATTAAGCGTGATATATCCACAATCTGTTGAGAAGCTACAGGTTATTGAAATCAACCCTGCCATGTCTTAGCAGCACAAGTGCACTTGTCCAAGATTCAGCATAGATTAGAAGATCAGAGAAATAGATAGGGGCTCGCCAGATAAATGTATAAATTAACTCTTGCCACACAGGGCTGATATTTTGAGGGATTAGGTAATGAATCATAGATATTTGTGTTTTTCCTCCAAAACATCTTTATTCAAACTCTAAAAGCCTAAGGCAGAGGCAGCATCATACCTCAGCTCCCCTGCCCTGCAGGCTCCCCTTCTCGGTGTCAGTTATAAAAATAAGAATGAATTTTGGACATTATTGTAAAATAAAAGGAAAGGAGAGAAAATGAAGCTTGCTAGTCTGTCTAACCCACTTTCAAATCCTGTCTGTTATGCTCTGACACACACAGCGGTCTGACAGAAAATGAAAAGACATGGCAACATAAGATATGGCAACGCGCAGTTTGCTTTTCTGACAACAGCAAAGCAGCTAAATACATAACTGACAAGTAGCTTACTTTGATGCAGTTTAGCCTACTTCTGAACACATTTACTAAATACACACAAGTCATTTACATTACCTAAACATGAAATAATGTTTATGTTGTATTGCCACTTTTCTTTTCATTGCAGGTTTTGTGTCATAGTTTGGAAATATATCTTTAAAGAATATAAATTCTCTACAAATTGTTAAGTGGTCTAGTAGGCTGATTGGTTAGTCACAGCTTAACCCAGGGTCCCTGTACACTAGACGGTTAAGTGGGTAACCAGCTCAATTTTAACACAGTAACACAGTGAATTTCAGCTTCTTCCTTCTGGGTGTAGGTTTATAATCCCATAGTCTGACTCTCCTGGTGTAAACGGTTGGTATTGGTTGCTTATTTAAACCGACATTCTCCTCCCCTTCCGCTATCTGCGCTATGTATTTTGCAAGGGCACTGTCGCTGCTTGCTGGGCTTAATGCCATCCAAGACGATTGTGATTAGTTTAAGGAAATACAAACAAGCCAGAGCGTTTTTTCCCCCCATACCATAATATAATATATGATGATGTGTGGAGCCAGACCTTTCTTTAGCGCTGATACAGAGCTGTGGAGATACGTCTGGCTATGCGAGACTAATAGTCCCAAAGTGTAGAACAAAGCGGTATAAAAAACGCTTTGTTCCAGCAGCCATCACTCAGCTGAACAAGTCGAAGCAACATTGCCCAGATGCTATAGAAGCAATGCTTATTTATTAATTTATTATTTCTATTTCAGTTGGGTTTTAGTGATTATTGGATGCTGAAGTACTTTTATCATGTCTGTCTACTATCTGTGTTTGTAGGTCTTTCCCCTCTTAGTCTATTAGTCGACTAATCTGCTGTTTCGGTCTTAGTCGACTAAGATTTCTTTAGTTGATTAGTCATTTTTTATGCTTTTTCAAGCTTTCGCCCTTGTGCAGGATCCATCCTTAGGGTGGAGAAATCAGGTGAACCTGCAGCCATCTGATGCTTTGCGTCGGTAGACCTGCTGATAACATGCTCCAAAAACAAACCTGTTCTAATGATCTCTCAAAATGTTGGAAGTTTTATTGTGTGCCGAAGCTAATTAGCCATGGATGTGGTGGATTGCTGTTGAGATAACGAGCCTGGAAGGGACAGCACGGGGGCCACCGTCTGAGCCCTATGTTAATGAGCCAACGCTTTCATTAAACCTGCCACCATCGGCTGTCAGAAGTTTCCCGAACTCCTGGTGTGTTTCGTTTACCTGGCGGACAGTTCGATTAGCCTAAAAGCCTCCGACTCAGGGCTGATTTACATTTCCACTGTCTGGTTTTTGGGGCTTTAGACCAGGATTAAACCTCTCAGATGTACAGTAGGTAATTGTGGTTTCTAAATCTTCCCACCTTGAGGATCCAAACACTCCTCAATAGCAACTTTGTTGTAGGCATTCAAGCAGAGTTTTAGGCCCCTATAGGGTTAACTGAGCATATTAGAACAGACACAGACGGCACTGAGGTTGCAGCTGAGATACACAACACTGATATTGATTTGATTATAAACACCCTGTGGTTGAGCATGCTCAGCGTGAAGCATGCTGATATTGATTCAGGCAGACACTTTCTGTGGTATGTGTGTCGTATGTGCTTTATGACCTGCTGTAATTAGCCACAGATGCACTGGAAGACATGCAGATGCAGCTCCATCCTCTTTATATTGCCTTGTAAAACTCTTTGCTTCTGCTGGTGCAAGTCAGCGTGTGCTTTTGCATGCTAAGGTATGCGGTATTTGTGTGTTTGGGACGTGCACTTTAGCCAGGACAAACCATCTGAGCTGATAAACAGAGAGAAAAGTCTTGGGTGATGCTAAATGGTAATATGTATTCCAGGTGTGTCTCAGTAATCTCTTAAAGTGCAGTTTTGCATTTGAAAGCAGATTGCATGCCCATGCAGCCCCTGGGCAATTAGGAGGCAAGTGTCAACAGTCGACCTTGGCCAAGTCTTAATGCTCCTTTGGCCGTCGCCAGCCCTTGAACTAAAGACATCACTTCCTGAGGCCTCAGAGACAGCAAAGTGAAGAGGGCTTTTTTTTTCTTCTTTTTTTTTGCAGAGCTGCTTGGCTCTCCCCTCGCAACATACGCAATAATAAATAGATTAACTTCAAGTACTGATGGAAGGCAATGCACCTCAGAGGAAAGTTTGTTTGCCCCTTGTGACAAGGTACCAGCAGAGGTATTAATGATAATGATCCTGAAACTGAAGTATTCTGTTTCGGTTGAATCAGAACTAACTGGCACCTCACATGCTCTCCAACCTGCTGGATGGAGAAACAGTTGCATAACAAAGGTGCAGTTCCAACAGAAATATTACAGCTATACTGACAAAAAGCAGCTTCTTTTTATATAAACTAATCTAACTTTAATCTGCTAAAACACGAAACTAAGATAGTAAACATGGTAAATATTATATCTGCTAAACATCAGCATTTTAGCATTGTCATTTGAGCATTGTGCCATGGTAGCATTCGCATTTAGCTCAAAGTACTGCTGCGGCTTATTCTGCGTTCCATTTGAACTGGGAAGTTGAAAAAATTCTACTAAAACGCCCCGAGGTCGGATTTCCGACTCGGAAAGTGGACAAACCTCAAAGAACGTATATTGCCAAGAAGTGAAAGTCAATTATTCGTTCCATTGCAACATCAGTGCCGAGCAGCAAAGCTACACTTCCGCCATTTTGGAATGAAAGCGACTACCGGGCGCCAGTAAAACACATGCCTAAAAAGTGCCGTACGAAAGTACAACAAATTCGTTTCTATTCTATTGTCATATTCTACCGAAATGGCCTGTGTTGAACAATAAAATACTATATATATAATAAGCATTTTCAGTCCAAAATGGCGGCAGTGGCTCAAAAAAAACACAGGAGTTTCGTCTCTTTGCTTCTATACTCTTTGCGAACCTCAACTACCCCGACCTCAAATCCAAGATGGCGGCTCCATGCATCAACAGTAAAAAAGCTATCGTAAATACTGTTTATTAGCACTTCTGTGTTATTTGTGTCTCACTGAATCAGCCGTACGCACAGTACTGTCTAACTTATGTCTGTGGACATGTTGCTACGGTGTTTTTATGCCTAAAATAACGGCGTAATGCGTTGTTATCAACTGGTATTTGCTAACAATGGCTAACCTGGCTGGAGCAAACCCCAATACATTTTCCGACTTCTTGTACAGGAACACGGTCAACTTTGGTGTGACGTCATTCCCAACTCCGACCTCCGATTTCCAAGATAAATGGAACGCAGCCTAAGTACAACCTCAACAGAGTTGCTAGCATGCAAGTCTTAGTCTTGTTTTAGTTTGACTGGCATAGAAAGGAAATAATAACTTTGTGATTCTGGGTGAATGTAACTGAATTCAAATGGATTGTTACTGGAATGGAAAATAGTTGTCTCATCACATTTTCTGTTTTTGTCACAAGGAATATTGGTGTGTATTCTTTTAGCTGTAGTGGCAATTATCATATCTCAGGAATATGAACAAGCTAATAAGCATTCAGTATGTGTGTCTCAGTGTGTGTTAAAGCACAGTGTTGACACAGTGTTGTGGAGACTCAGGTAGAGGCTTGTCGGCTCAGCGGCTGCACAAGTGTGGTCAGGTACAAATTTGAATGGGATACCATGATGTGAACATCAGGAATGATGAACAAATTACATTATTTCCACACACATTATACAGTACATATCCTTTTACATGTAGAAACAGCATGAAAGAGCTACACATGTCGATTAAATAGAGGAAATGAAACGGGGGCAAGCAGTGTTTCTGATTTAGTTATAGGAGGAGAGTCTGAACAAGAACTGTGTTTAATGTGGAAAATACATTTGGCATGCTGCGAGACTCCAGTTAATTATATGCAGCGTGTTTGGGAAAAGCTGGCAGGAAGAAAATCCTTCTCTTTCAAGAAGTCCTGGAAGCAGCGAGCTCTTATAAACTTCTGAATAACGTGGCCTGCTGATCATGTGACCACACATGCTTCCTGGCTCCGAGTGAGAGGAGTATACACCAACTCTTTCCAGACTCCAATGGAAAACTACTGCTGCAAGCTACTGTATTTCCTCCACAACTTTGTGGTCTCTTTCCCTCTTTGTGTCTCTTTGTATCTCTCCCCCCCTCTTTCTTGTTAGCCTGTGTCAGCATATCCCACAGACCCATCCCCCCCTCTTTCTCTGCCTGTCGGACCTTTCTTCTGGATGGAAAGACTGAGAAGGAGGGAGGGAAATGATGTTGGAATATGTGTCAGTTGGCCAAATAGGGTCCACATGCTTGTCGTCATGACACAGGATGTGGCATAACATAATCTACTCCCTCTTCGTGTCTTTTTTTCTCAAGCCTCCCCATCTCCCTCAGTAACCATCTTTCGCTCTTTTCTTTATGGATCCCATTCCTTCTTCTCTTTATTGTGCTCTATTTTGTGCTTCCCCTCCGATGTCACGACGGGCAAATTAGACTTTAGTAATGTATTACGGCGTGTCGCTCCCGTCTTAAATCCGAAGTGCGGTACTCGGTGTGTGTGGCGATGTTGTAATTTAAGTTGCCAGTTTGCTGCAGCGGTGGGAGTCTGACTTTATTCCACGGCTTATTGCAGCAATAACGCAGACCAGCAAACTGAGGAGCCCTACACACACACACACACACACACACACACACACACACACACACTGTTTTATTCATGCTAAGCTGAAGCTTCGGTTACATTATCAGTCAACAAGAGCCGGTGTTGGGTATTAAGCCAATTTACTGGTACACACCAGTGTGCCGAGGCTTTTAATGACTATCAAAACAGGAGTGCTTCGCGCTAATTCAGCGCCGTGCGCTCGACTGTGTTTTGTGCGACTGCCCGTCTATATAAGCATGTGTGGCTATCTCTTTCCTCATTGATTGACTGATTTATATCGGCACTCATGCTTGAAATAGAATCCACTCCTCTGTCTGCAGTGAAGATACAGGGACTCGCCGAGTGTATCTGTGTGTGTGTCAGATTTTCAGCATTGCGTGCGTAAAGGTTCACTGACTGCAACTCTAAGGTGAATGCAAAAAAAAAAAAAAGACTCTTTCTTTCCTCACCGACCAAGCTAAACCTAACCAACACCCACCCACCCATCCCGTCCATTCCCTTCTCTTTCAGTGCTCCCTTGCTCCCCCATCCCTCATCCTCTTAGGGGAGCACGGGAGCATGCAGTGGAAATAACAGAGCCAATAAAGACACTGCCAGAATCCATCCACTCCCTGCGCCTCACACAGTTGCTGAGGGAGAGAAAGAGTGTTGGGGTTGTTGGAAAGGGGAATAAGGAAGGGGGGGAAAGAGAGAAAAGTCCAACATGTCTACAGCTGTGGGTGGATGAGCTGGTGGAGGAGAGGATGCAGGAGGCGTGTGGGCTTGGGAGAAGATGAATGAGGGAGGATGGAGGAGGAGGGCAGGGTAGAATGAAGATGGAGGGACTTGGATAGCGGGATGATAATTCTGGGAGGGAGCATGTGCGCACAAATATGAATCCCCCCTCCCTCCCTTGATACCGCTTCCTTACCCAGAGGTACCTGTGCCGGTCCTGAAGTACCCCCTGTAGGGCTTTGCAACAGGTGCAATCCTTTCCAGTCTCACACCACTTGAGACTTTTATGTTTATAAGCAACCAGTGGGCAACCTACGGGTCTGAAAAATTAAGCCAATGCAGAAGTGCCTTAAACTTGCATTCTTTCTAATGACTCCTCTGGTTGCAAAAAGACGTCTGATTGTATAGAAGTCTATGAGAAAATGACCCTACTTCTCACTTTTACCTCAGTAAACATTGTAAACATGAGTTTATGGTCTCAATCGCTAGTTTCAAGTCTTCTTCAATACAGCATGATGTTCATTTCGTAAATTATGGTCCCATTTAGAGTCAAATAGACCATAAAGCAGGGGATGCTTTAGGGCGTGGTGACCTTGTGATTGACAGGTCGCTACCACGGCGTTGTCTGCATGGTGGCGCCTTTAAAGGACACCCAGGGACACCTTACAAAGATCACATAAATAATGGAACAGATAAAAAACAGCCAAACACGACAAAAACACCAGCAAAGCAAACATAACAAGAGACATTTAGGCAGACACGTATGGTGGGGGGGAGTTTGTGGAGGGCTTTGTAGGTGAGCAGAAGGTTTTTCTAGCCAATCCGGTATTGAACAGGGAGCCAGTGTAGTTGGATGAGAATGGGGGATGATGTGGTTGTAGGATTTGGTGCGGGTGATGATCCGGGCAGCAGAGTTCTGAATGATTTGAAGTCTGTTGAACAAGACTTCTGTTGACCAAGACTTCAGTGCATGATTGAGACAGGGATGGGCAGAGTCTGGAAATATTGCGTATAGGTGGAAGAAAGCCGCCCTGGTAATGTTTTTTTTATGTGAGGTGCAAAGGAGAGGATGCTGTCTAGAGTGATACCAAGGCTCTTGACTTCTCGACTTCTGGTTGCAAATGCCAAGATGGCGATGGCCAAAATCCCGAACTCAAGGCTTCAAAACTTTAGTCCACAAAACAATGGGTGACATCATGGTGACTACGCCCATTTCTTAAACAGTCTTTTGTTAGCAACAGAAAGCTCCTCAGCTGTAATCAGACTGGATTGCCCTTCTGCTCATTTTTTGAATTATAAGAGAACATAAATTGAGAAGACCTACTTAATTTTGAAAGTGGTGTCCAAATATGGAGCAGAGTTAGAGTTGAACAGAAGGTGAGGTGAGACTTAGGGTACAGACAGAATAATGCCGGTTGGAGCGAGGCCTCGCATCTCGTAAATCATGGAGCGTTTTCAGACCACCATACGATGCCGGTTGACTAAGTCATTGATCCTCCTTTTCAGAGACGGTCCCCCGCCGAGAGCTGGAACCCGGCCAAACCCACCAACCTTGCTCAGTATGTGTGATTGTAATGGATCACACCGTCACATACATGCACACACATATGCACAATACAGTCTGTGAAACTTGGACCAGTCTAAACCAGGCCACATTCAGAAGCCTTGTCAATTTGTTTAACAACAGCGCAGACTGATTTGGGATTAGGCCAATTTCGTTGCAACCCGCGTCTTCCCCCCCCCCCCCCCCCAAGGCTCTGAATTTTTACGATGATATCTCAGTCGTCGATCCTTCACGGCAATCTTTTACTTTGTTTTATTGTTTTTCATTTCCCTTTTTTTTATGATGAAGCATTTATGATCATGTCTCTCAGGGTTGTCATCACAATTTAGTCCCACCAGGCGAGGATATGAATGGCTCATATGCATGGGAACTGGAGCATTTACATCAATTCTCATTGAAACTGCAGTCGCATGCCGCTGCGTGGCCTGATTTTCTTGTGCACAGAGAGAGGAGCTGTGAAGAATTGGAAGAGAAGACAAATCTCTTACCTCTCAGGAGGCCTCTGAAACGACATCCTTTTCATGTATAATACAGACCTTCAAAATAATTGCCTCTTTCTTGTCAATCCTTTCTCTCTTTTTTTTTCTCCCTCTCACACACGCACAAACACTCACAGCACCTTTGAAGGAAAGGTTTAGTAATTATTATATGCAATTTTATCTTCATTGGCAAGTTTTGAACAAAAGAGCAGCAAAAACTTTGGCAGAGAGATTTATCTCCGCTTCTTAATCAATGACATTTATTGATGCCGACAAAGTGGATCAGGCAAATAGCTACAAGTGGATTATGATCAAAGAGTGTTTGTTAAACAGCAAAGACAGAGTGTCCCTGAGACGGTGTTTGTGTGTGAGGGGGACATATTATTGTGCAATGGGTGTCTATCTCCATAGAGATGCATTTAAGGGGCTTTTTCTTTTTTGGGAGAAGGAAAGATGATGCATCTTATCCTTTCATTCTACAGGATTGAACCTTTTAAAGGTGTTTTTAAGTGGAGATGTATGAGGTACTTATCTACAGTAGGTGTATTACTTATATATATATATATATTAGATGACGGTCGGTGTGCCCCCAGCATGGGAGACTGGAGTACCGGCACCGCAGCAAAGCAATACAGTGCTGTGGACGGGGACGGCAGAAAAACACATTTTATCCACCTAAAAGAAAGGAGCACCTAACAAAATTTAAATCGGTTTAAGTGTACGCTATATTTAGAATATTTTCCAAATGGCAAACTGAAAGTGAAACGTGAGGGCGCAAGGCTATAAAAGCCACTGATAGACGGGCCTCAAGACTGTTGCTCCAACAAACCAAAGCAAATTCTTAGTGTATACCTGATACACCTGACAATAAAATAAAATAAAGATTCTGATTCTATTTGATATTCCAGCCGTTCCCAGCTGACATTGGGCTTAGGCGGGGTACACCCTGGACAGGCCGCCAGACTATCACAGGGCTGACACATAGAGACCGACAACCATTCACGCTCACATTCACACCTACGGGCAATTTAGAGTCAACAATTAACTTAACCTGCATGTCTTTGGACTGTGGGAGGAAGCCGGAGAACCCGGAGAAAACCCACGCTAACACGGAGAGAACATGCAAACTCCACACAGAAGGGCCCCAAGTCGGGTTTTTTACCTGCAACCGTCTTGCTGTGAGGCAACCGTGCTAACCACGGCACCACCATGACGTCTCAGCTGCCAATCACGCTCTGTGAATTGTGTGATCATTTTTTTTCCTTGAGCGTTTTAATTTCTTTGTCTTACAGCTTTCATTGTGTATTGTGAGGTAAATCAAAAAGGAACACGCTTTGTGTTCTTGCCATGGGATTTTAATTGTTTGTGTTTCAGAATGTATTTTTTCTTTTGTACAAAGCAAGTGAAGCAACAATGGTGATAAACAATGGTGGTCAAAATGAAGATCCAAGGACACCTCTATATTGAAACAAAATGAACTACGTGACTTACAAAAACACAGAACTGAGACATTTTTTGTTTTTTTCAACAAAATTGCCAAATTAGGAGATGAATTTGTCTAGTTGCTCTTGTCTTTTCTGCTCCTGTCTTCCTGGCCTTCCAGCTCCCTTTGCCTTTCCATGTATTGGTCTGTGTATTCCCGAAGAAAAATCCAGTGTTTCACTGGGTCGTCTTTTTTTACTTGACTGGACGAGGCAGTTGCAGATGGTGATACCACTGGTATCATACCCGTGGTTCTGGAGGAGCTCTGGCTGAGTGTTCAGCTGTGTAGGGGTCAGGACAGTCTGGTTATGAGGTTGTTTGGTTGTATGCTGTTTGTTTGGCAGGAAATAATTTCCAGCTGTTGCCTCTCCACCCTCTGTTCCCATGCCAGTTTTTGGAAGAATGAGATCCTGTTTAAACAAAGCAATTAAAAAGATCAAAAGAACAAATTATGAGCAACCTCTATTTAACACCAGTGACATTCAGCAACCACCCCAATTGAACTTTTAAGTGTGAAAGGGCCAGAGTCGCCAAGCATACATTGAACAGGATATCTGTTGTTTTCACCCTGTATCTCCTTTTAAGGTTCTTCCATTTCTTTTTGGCTTGCTCACTCGACCATTTAGCTTCATTTCATTGAGCATTTTTCTGAGAAGAATCCACAATATTCCACAATAAAACAGGATGTAATTCTGCAGAAATGTCTCTTTAATATTCTTGCAATATGCATAATGAAACATGTGCCACTAAGTCGTTTTAACATAATCCGTCATTACCACACTCACTCACATAAAGCTCTCGGCTAAGGAATGCCTCACACCTGTAGAAAGGTAGTCACATTCATCACGCAAGTTGATGAATCTTAGTGTCTGCTCATCTGTCCCTGTACATAGCAAGATGGAAATCCCATGTAGGCTTTTTGTCTGTGAGTGAACAAAATTATATTAATACCTTTCTATACAACATACTGTATAGGCTACACACATTCAAATACAGAAATGTTTGTACAAATAAATTGGGTATTACTTCAGGTAACTTTTTAATACAGTAATTGTTTTACATATCCATAATAAGTTTGTTTTGTCTTTTTAGTCGGGAATTGGAAAAACTATATCTGTACCCCAAGTGGACTCTCTTGAAGTCTGCACAAGGTCCTTTTGAGGCTCCTTGTGGACTGGATGAATTGTGGATTTAGACAGCCCACAACACTTGCAGACTTCCTGGGAATGTGCCCGCAAAGTCTGCAAGTCCGATGAGGTCCGGACATTTTGGAATCTTGGAATTTTTGGAATTTTGTTAGTTTTGCAATTATTTAATCATAAACCAAAGTATTGCACAAATTAAATGTTTTACCTGATGATAGTGTTGGATAAGAAGTGTTCTCTGTACAATATTCGGAGCATTAATATAGCAGCAAACAACTATTTGCTATGTAAAGATATAGAGGAGTAATGTCTACCTGAGCAGAGAATGATGTCACTCTCCCTCTGTGCGTGTTGTAATCTGAGTTTCTCTGTGCTTTATTTACATAGCCGGGCCGACCACGCTCATACGGTGGTTACAGCTGATAACTCCATCCGACGGTGTACATTTAAGTGTAGCACCCACGCTCCAGTTCCCCCTCAGGTAAACACTGTTAGCTCTGTCAGCAATTTTGCCGTTGTTTGCACTGTTAGCGCTGTTAGCTGCGACCCACTGGCTCAGCCATCTCCATGTTGTGAGCCGGTAGGAGGCAATAGAAATGCTTTCTATTCCATCTTTAAGAGGTCACCAAACTTATTACAATTTATGCTGAGGCGACAGGAATTGTCTGTTTCATGGCAATCCATCCAATAGTTGTTGAGACATTTAACTCAGAAACCCAAATATCAACCTCATGATGGCACCTGAGGAAAAGTTATCGGATCACTTAAGTCAAATGGATGCATCATTTGGGAAGTTTGGCTTTCTTTACAGAATTGTGTGCCAATCCATCAAGAACATGTTTAGATATTTTCACTGCTAGTGGTGCTCGGGGGAAAAGTCATAGGGTAATCAAAATAATTAGGTGTTATCCTCTGGCCACCATGTATTTCTGTACACATTTCTAAAAAAAGGCAAATTACATTCAAGTTCCTTAAATTCAAAATACAAAAAAAAAAAATCAAGATTCAAATTGGATCAGGGAAATTCTGACACCAAAGTTCAGCATAAAAAAAAAAACTTTAACATCCTGTCTGCTAAGAATAAGAAACTGACTCGTGTCTTATCGGGTTACGTTTTGTCAGCCATTTAATCCAAGAAAGAAATGATGAGTGAGTGTAAAACCTCAGACATTTTCTGTCAGAATTTGTGAGCCCGGGAAAAAAAAAAAGTTTTGAATATGCACTTGACATGACATACTGGAAATTTCAAAGAGGCTAATTCAAACCACATACATTCAGATTGATGGTTTTTAAAGGAAACTATTTAATTGCTATTCAGTGGTATTTAAATTTTGACATTAAGTATTCAGCAGTGGTACATTTCAGGAGTTCAGTTGCTTATAAAATTATTCCCGCCTTTCTTTGCTTCCATATTATTGTACCACCAGCACATAATGAAGACACTTGCGAGCACACACACTCTTGTCCAGATGTCCTTCAGGCAGTGGTCAAATTACTGTTTCCACCAATGTTGTTTGTTCAAGAAGGTCACATCCCGGTAAACATGTAGTTCAGAGGTTGCAGCATTGCTAGACAGCTGGAAAAGTCATTGATGGAGCGTAAACATCTTGTTCCTCTCAGGCTTTGCTAGAATTCACCGAGTTGTTGTCGAGCCTTCTCTCTTACTATGCCGTTTGAACTTTTTCCCTTTTTCGGAGCTAGAGGTTAAAACTAATGAGAAAGTGAAAGATAACGACTCGGTGGAGACGTTGACCTCTGAACAGAGGACAGGAATAAATATCTTGGAAGATGTGAGCACTCCTCAGCACCTATTCAGCCACAACAGAGGGGGGGAGGCGCACATAAATCATATGCAAAGTGATATTTATTTGCCTCCTGAACTATTTACTTACTGACAATAAAGGTGGAATTTATGTGGCTATTAAGACGAGTGTTTCTCAATGGTCAGGGGCCGCAACCGAGGCCACTTTATGGATTGGATGCAATAAAAACCCAGTGATAAAACAATATGGAAGCCGCGGACCTGGCCGTCAATCAAAGGGAAGTATGATAAGCAAGTTCATTAATTTTAATGGAATAAACTCTTCTCGATAATGCATCAGCCGTCGCTGCCCGTTAATCGTATTTCTTGTCTTAATACAGTGGTTTAACCCAGACAGAGAGGAAGCTCTCAGTACCCTCCAGTAGGCCATGAATCAAACAGGGAGGATGAGGAGGTGAGGGTGGTGGTGAAGGTGGGGGATGGAGGGTAAAAGAGAGGGTAGGGGCCTGGGAGAGAGATTAGAGAGGTGCCCCAGGCTCATTTTCCAGCACTGTGGACAAGGGGGATGTCGCCACACGTTTCACTGAGGGATCTCCCATAGAGAGAGAGAGAGAGGGGGGTGTTGAAAAGAGACAGGAAGAGAGATAAGCAAGGAGGAAGAGATTGAGACTGAGAGGGAAAAAAAGTAAGGAGAAACCGAGACAGAGAGAAAAGCAAAGGGGGAGTAGAGGAGAGATTTGGGATTTGGTTCGTGCAGCAGTGGGAGAGAGAGAGAGAGAGAGAGGGGAGGGGAAAAGTTGGACACGGACAATCCTGCAGTAACTTTTTTTTTTCTTCTTTCTTTTCTCCGTGGAAGAAGTCAAGGGGACAAAAGACACACTGGATTACATTTGAATTGCATTAGCGAGATCCCCCTGGATACATACAAGCATTTATTTCCGGATTAATCTGGTCACAAATTTGTGGATTTATCAATAGTTGAAGGTATGGCTTTTTGGTGGACTTTTATGGACATGTTGGTTGATGCTTGAAGTGTGTAGAAGCGATGTAAGTTTTTAAAGAAACATTGCAGGAAGAGTGCAGTTGGGAAAGTGATGCAGTGGAACTTTATTCTGAAACTTTGGGAGCAGTAGTTTCATATTGCAATAGGCTTAATAAATACAGTAGGCAACATCACATGGGAATATTATATAGGCGTATTCAGTGGTGGACTGTAGCCAAGTACTTTTACTCAAGTAGGTACTTGTATTTTACTTGAGTATTTCCATTTTCTGCTACTTTATACTCCTATTCCACTCCATTTTGGAAGCCAATAATATACTTTTTACTCCTAACTTTACATTTATTTGACAACACTTTGCAGATTCAGATTAATAATACAACATATATATCAATTAATAAATGATGATATTTGTTATGATTAAGGTATCCAGCTGCATATAAAGTAGCTGAAATGAGCTTCACCTTTACCAGCTGCAGTATTTGTGACGTCACATGAATGCATCACTAATAATTATAATGAATAATTAGTTAGTTTTTGTACTATAGTATATTCTGTTGTTAATACTTATGTACTTTTACTGAAGTAAGATTTTGAATGAAGGACTTTTACTTGTAAAGTATTTTTACACTGTAGTATTGCTACTTTTACTTGTACTTTACTTGAGTATTTCCATTTTCTGCTACTTTATACTTCTACTCCACTACATTTTTGAAGCCAAAATTGCACTTTTTACTCCACTACTGTTATTATTAATTAGTTAGCATTAGTATTACTAGTTACTTTGCAGATTAAGATTATTAATACAAAATAAAACTACTAAATGATGATGTATTATTATGGAGTAAGCTATCTAGCAACATATAAAGTAGCTGAAATTAGCTCCACCTTTACCACCCTCACCAAAAAAGAAGTTTATTCAAGTGAGTAAGTATACTTCTTTTAAACTTAAAATAAGAGAGTATACTTTCAGTTTACTTTGTATGTAATTATCAGAGATATACCTAACAAGTGTATACATAAGTTTACTTGGCTCATACTGACAAGTATACAGAAGTATACTTGGCTTATACTGACAAGTATACAGAAAAGTCTAAGTATACTTGACTTATATGCCTACTTGTACTTAATCTTTTGATCGAGATATACTTGAGGAAAGTATAATTAAGTATTCTTGAAAGTGTGTGCTGCAATATTAATGATGATCACTAATTATAATGCATAATGAGTACTTTTACTTTTGGTACTATAGTATATTTTGATGCTAAAATGTACATAAGATTTTGAATGAAGGACTTTTACTTATAACAGAGTATTTTTTACACTGATTCTTCCACCATTGAGTGTATTATACAGCAGATGACACATAGCTCAAACTCACTGTAAAGTCACTATTGAGCACCTTCCCTATGGGATTAGTGATGCTAAAGAAAAGTCATGAATTTAGGGGATAAAATATCATGCAATGTAGTTTTCTCCCAGTGGGGATCATTAAAGTTACATAGTCCTGGCACATGCTAGAATTGTTGTATTTCTTTTTCAGATCTTGCGAGAAACTTTGAAAACACAACTAGTTGGTATAGTTGCTGGCAAAAGTGATGCTGATTTTCCCTTCATGTCCAAGCCAGGCCTTAATACTACACATCATAGGCTGACTTGTTACTGTAAATCCCTGTGGCTTGCATCCAAACCCCCTGTTGCACGGAAAAGCCTCTGAGCTGCAGCAGCACCGTGTTTGGATCTGCTGCATGCATATCATTTGGGCTAAGTAACGTCTGAGCATAGCACTGCACTGATTTGAGACCGCAGTGTCCAAAATCTAACTTCTTTCTTCTACCTGTGGGGAAAAAAAGGAAAGTGCTGAGCTTGAATGCCACAGTCACATCTGTTTTTCTCATTACTCAGCCATCCCATGTTTGCGGGCTTTTTGCATCCTGTCTGTGGACACATCTTGAAAGTTTTTGAGTATCCCCCTCTGCAACATGTGGAACAACTCAATGTTGCACATATTTATTTCACCAGAGAGCTGCCTCTTGAGAGAAAATAAGATTTTTTTCTCTGATCAGGGGTGTCAATCTCTCCACTGGTACCTCTTCACCTTCGGTAAACAACAGATATCTTTTTGTTGAACGTTGTTTTCAACCAAAACATAATCTAAAAAGCTTTGGAAACCCTTGCAGTATCTCCAGGGACACTAACAGGGTTCTACTCCCTCTTCAGACCCCGGGGAATGCAGCCCTGTTAACAATACAAATTGGTGTCCTTGAATTTTACCAAATGTTGCTCACTTAACCTGCTGCAGGCTGCACACGCAGTGTTTAGCTGTGGGCTATGCAGTATACTGTGTGTTTCATTTACTGCTGTGCAATGTCCCTGCAGCTAATTGTACCACCCACTTGACTCTTTGCTTATTCAGGTCAGCAGTGAAGTGATCATTAAGCAGAAATGGTCAGACTTCAGCAGGTCATCTGCCCGCTGAAGGTTGACTCAACCGTGCACAGCATGGGCTCGAGGCCAACCGGTTCATGCCGTCAGAGTAGGCGTCACTTTAAATCATTACTTTTGTAAGTGGACTAAAAGTGTCCGTGGCAGTGGAACTTTGTGGCAACCCTGAGTATTCAACACTCCCTCCATTTGTTCCCAATCTGCAACTGTGCCGGCCTGTTTCTCATTCACAAATATTCAAGCAACGGCCCTGAACACAGCCCAGTATGTAAGACTAGTAAAAACTTGCCTCAGTCTCCCTTGAGTGTCATGCAGCTTTGGATATTGCCTTGGCTAGTTTGCCAGTTTCTATCGCTCCCGGTCTGTGGATATCTGGAGTGTCTATCAAAAGCCTCAGGGCATCTTTAGTTACTTTTTATTCACTCCAAGTTCCCCATTGTAACAGGCCTGCAATGCACTCCCAGGTTTGGCCCGAAGCACATCCGAAGAGTTTACGTGTATATGTTGTTGTGTTCAGGATGACATATCGGAATTACAGTAAAGAGGATTTTCTGACTGTCAAAGCACGTTCAACAGAAATGCTCCGATACTTCCCATCTGTCAAAAAGAACTCCGGGCGTACCTGAAAAAGATGGCAGCGTATTGACTGATGTCAACATCCATCTCCTTTCTCTTTGCATGGCAGCGTCGGTCTGTCGGTCCACCACTTTAGTCCAGACAGAAAATCTCGACAGCTATTTGAAGGATTGCCATGAAATCTTATACAGACATTCATGGCCCCCAGACGATGATCCTAATGACTTTGGTGATCCCCTAACTTTTCCTACAGCGCCATCAGCAGGTCGAAGTCCTGACTTATCCTGTGAAATATCTCAACAGCTACTTGATGGATTGGCACAAATTTGCCACAGACATGCATGGTTCCCAGAGGATGAGTAAACTGACTTAAGTGATCCTCTGACTTTTCCTCTAGCACCACCGTGAGGTCCACATTCATGGTTTTGAGTGAAATGTCTCAACACAAATTTGAAAGAAACATTCATGTTCCCGCCAGGATAAATTGTTATTGTAAACTTTGGTGATCTCCTGACTTTTCACCTAGTGGTATCATCTGGTTAAAATTTCAATCTGTCCACTTCTTTAGTTTATGACCAAATACCTGCAAAAATCATGACATTCCCATCAGCATCAGCTGTACTTTGTGCTAAGTTCTAATTAAACGTAAGCTAAACTTAAACTTTATTACATTCATCATATACATAAAGGTGCATACATGAAATTTGACCTCTGCATTTAACAAATCCTAAGCATTGTAGGAGCAGTGAGCTGCTGTAAAGCTCCCAGGGTGAACTTGGGGTTCAATTTATTGCTCATGAACACTACAACATGCAGACAGTAGGAGTCGGGGATCAAACCACCAAACTTGAGGTTAAAGGACGACCACTCTACCCACTGAGCCGTGCGATACCAAGTCACATTTTCACTTTACAAACGTAGTCATTTAAAGCCCAACCGTGTTATTATTTCCTAAACCTAACTAAGAGGGTTTGTTGCCTAAACCTAAGCAAATGTTTTTGTTTGTTTCACAACGTAAAGCACGTGTTTACTGCGACTGAAAAGTGACCCCAAGGAGTCTGACAAAGCGTCAGTATGTGACGAGTTGGGATGAGAACGTGTTGGTAATTTACATCACGGTCGTGGCCATGCGAAAACCATAAGTTCTGCCTCATAGACTCGCTAGCATGACTGTAGACTTCTATTCTACCCTTTGTTGTGGTCACAGGGCTGTAGACAGTCCAACAATCATTTCAATTCTTTCACAACAAGAGTCAACCCTACTCGCAACTAAATCTTAAAAGAGTTGATTTTTTTTTTGCATTTTGCAAACAACAGCAATTGACTTTACGAATGCCTTCTTGGATGCTTGCTTCTGCTTACTCTAGTGCATGGTGTAACAATGGCCTGTGTCACTGTGTTTTGTGCCTATATTCATAAATATCTTTCTACCCATATGTCTGTCTGACAGACTCCTTGTTCTGTTTCTGTGACGACATCTTTGTATCACTGCCCCCTTTGTCTACTGTGGCACACATGCTGTACTGTATATGTTTTTGTATGTCAATGTATGCATTTACGTCTACTAGGGCTGTGTATTGGCAGGAATCTGGTGATATGATACATATCATGATACAGGGGTTATGATTCAATATATTGTGATACTGTAAAAAGTTTAGGCTACTTTTTTTTAATGCAATCAGAACAATAGGATTTGCATTTGCATTTATCACAAAGGAAGCATACCTTTGCAAATGAAAAATAGCATTGACTGAGTTAATCTTTGCATATTAATTACAAATAAATAGTGTTTTTGAGAATTGTTACACTATCACAAAACAATATTGTGATACTCAATATTTGATATTTTCTTACACCCCTAAGGTCTACCCGTCAAATGCAGGGCTTCTGTTGTATGGCTGCATTCCAGTCAACTTTTAGTGGACTTATCTACACATCCTCTGATGAGAGAGGATTTTCTCTGGAGGATTCATTCAGGGTCACAACCCCACAGTGAGATCTGCCTGACACCCAAACCAGACCGTATGTGTTTGTATGTGTGAGACAGAGCCGCGTAGATTGGGAACAGATACCCTGTGAGCGAGCTGTCCATCAATCTTCTTGCTGCAGAATGCTGGGAGAGACAGCTGGAAAGGCAGTGAACCCTTAAATATTACACGACCGACACATTTATGCTGGGCTCTCCCATTTAAACAGATGGAAAGTAGTCTAAACAGTGGGCTGGTGGTTCACTGTTATTTAATCATCCGTGTCTGGGTGGCTAATAAGCAATTCTCTTGTCGGGCCATAGAGAGGACATGTTTCATTTAACTCTGTCAGAGTGTGTTCATCTAAACAGGCTTGTGTTGGGGCTGTTGCTCCATCTGTAAGCGGTGGCAACAATGATGAAATGTGTGACAGCAAAATGAACACAACTTACCTCCATTGTTGTATCAGTGCCTCTTTTTCTCCATGTCAAGCAATAAAAAAGTACTGGAACTGGTAGCTGTGCTGGAAATAGAAATAGGTAATAGGTCTGGACCTAGAACCATAACGTCCAAGTTGAAATGATGAGGCCTGTGTTGTGATTGTTGATTTTGGTCAGCACGTCTGTCTGCCAGCGCTTGTCTTCGGGCTTTTAGCGCTGGAAGACTTTCAAATCTGTCATTGTTTTCCTTCCTGTATTGGCTTCGTACTCAGTGACCCGATCACTCGCAGGCCCGCTTACTGGGCTCGCGGCCAGTCCAGCGGCCAAGCCCAGTGGCCTAACCCCCCGTACTGCCTTTATCTGCTGTGGCCAGCTGGGTGGCCCGTGAAGCTGCAGATGGAGCTCAGAGAGAGAGAAGGAGAAAGAGAGACATCCATAGCAACACATATATTAGGAAGCCTATTAAATAGTTTTGGATTGTGGCCAGATAATAATAGCAATGAGCTGTAACTTTTCCCTCAGCGTGTGTTCTCTGGACTGTGATGTATTATGTATTATGTACTGTGTGAACTTTTTTATTATTGTGATCATGTGGCATGAAGCCTGTAATAATGGCTGCAGCTTTAGAGTGCTCAAACTCAGCCGTCTAAAGCTTTGATTAACCTTCCAGCCATTCAGCTGCAGGGAAAAACTTCTATTCTATAACAAGACTCTGACAAAATGGTATAGTCAGTCTGTGAATTTGTGGTTAAATTGTTACACAAATAGTTAGTGGTCTATAATGTCTATAATGTCTATAATGTTAAAGCAGCAGTGGCTAGAATTGGTGCAAATATGATTAAAAAAAAAACTTTATTTTTATAAAACGGTCACTATATCCTGACAGTAGTGCATGAGACAGGTAATCTGAAAGAAATCATGTGCCTCTGTGTCCTCCGGTGCTCCTAATGGCATCTCCAAGGTTTCTCAGACCGGAGGAAAACAACCAATCAGAGCCGAGCTGGAGCCTGCCATCTCTGAGCAGCTGCCAATCACACGCAATTAATTAATACACTGTGACAGGTGCATTAATCTGGTTTTCTCTCAGAGCACTTGAATTACAATATGCTGAAAGGTTATTATCGAATTTTTGCCCAGTGATGCCAAAAAAAATCTGCCTACTTTAGGTTTAAATCCAGCGGTACATAGCGAGGACACTGGGGGACGCGCTGCTCCACTCAACTAGCCGTTCAAGCGAATGCACGGGATTGGTTCCTGGTTCTCTGCTTGCTGTTTCAAACAGAAAACAACATGGCGGCCTGCTCGTAAACTTTTTGTTATTCCGTCTAAAAAATCCATCAAAATCTACTTCTGAAAACATTTTAAGCGAAAAAATAGGCCATGCCACTGCTGAATCTCGTTTCATTTTAGAAATAGATCGCGTAGTTTGATCGCCTAGTCCAAGTTCCGTGAGCCGGACACGTTGCGCTGGACGGGCTCATTTGCATAAAGGACTGTTCCCCGCCTTTACATTTTTAAAAGAGCAACGGCCAACTCCAACACTCAGCTGACCAATCGTGTGACTTCTGCCCTCTGCGGTTCAGCCAAAAAAGTGTCCACATTTTCAACAGTTAAATTGTGCCATGAGCATGGTTTTACAGTGTCTTGCAAAGATCTTGCTCCTCTCGTAGAATGATAACCTGGCTTTTTAAGAATGGAAGAAAAACAAGGGAAGCAACCACACCTTGAGTCAGCAGTAACCCCCCAAAATTGAATACACAATTCACAATGTGGAGCATGTCAAGCTGTCCTTGTTATTTCACAACATAATTTGAAACACTGTCCTCCACCACATTGTCTGTTAGCAGCAAGCTGCAGGCTGGCAGTCAGGTCAGGCTAGATGGTATTCATACAGTGTCCTCTGCTGGGCAGGAGCGCCACATTGTGCACCCCCGGGGGAGCATGGGGGTCATTTCTCCTGGCAGACGGGACAGGTGTGTGTACAGAGACACAGTCTGCTCACCCTGCCTGCCTTCAGGGCCCCGCTGTACCTGTAAACACCGCAGAGTTATGGGGTCCTCACACATGCTGAGGGCAAGTCCAGGTCAGCTGGGATGTGTTTATTCGAGTCAGAGTGGGCGGTGTTGGGTGTGTTTATGTGCGTGCATTCTTGTGTGTGTTTGTGAATAAGGGGTTGTAGTAAGAGAGAGGAACTGCGGAGACTGAATATAATGATTATTTAGACGTGGCACGTATTGTAATCTGTGCATGTGTGTGTGCTTGTTCTTGTTGTTGAGCCACGTGGAAGCATCTGGTGCAACACAACCATGGCTCCAGTGGAATAGTCTCCAGATGTGTTTGTGTGTTTTGGCTCCACTGTTTGTTTGCCGCTGGACCAACCAGCCTGCATGCAAATCATTTTACTTTCATGTGTGCGTTTTGCTTTGTTGTCTTTGGTATTTGTTTGCAGCAGCATGTGTACATTTGTTCTGACTTTTAGAATTCTTTCCTAGATATGGTCACATCATGTGTGCACGCAAGTTCACTCAGACATTCACGTGTGTGTGTGTGTGTGTGTGTGTAGCAGCTGCCCAGTCAAAGGCCAACCAGATGGACAGGATAATGACTATGATCAGACTTTATAGAGTTACACTCCTTAATGAGGGACATTCTGGTTAATTCATATGCCACTAACAAAGTCCGCATCATACCACATAATTAACACATCAACTGTGACTGACTCATAAATATACATGGATGTCTATTAAGGAGTCAAGCATAATGCGCAGCTGTCAGCAGAGCGAGCAGACTGGGTGGCGTTCGGACAGAAAATGTAGTAAGTATTTGACTTTTTTGACTTTCTCTTTTTCTGTTTGTTCATCCATCAGCTGGTGATCCGAGGTGAGGTGAGGTGAGGTGAGGCGTTTTCGGCGCAGTGAAACCATGTGGCTTCTCTGCTCCGCTCTGACTCTGCTGGCGCTCAGCTTCGGATCATGTGACACACTGACATCAGAGCAAGGTGAGTTTCCTTTTCCCAGCTGGAGTTTTTCAAAAATGGAAACTCCATTAGTGGTTAAATGCATAGTAAAAAATGTGAACTTCAGAATAAAAGTCATGCTTTAACATATGGAATAGTTAAACATACGCTCATTTGCTTTCTTGCCAAGAGATAGATGAGAAGATGGATACCACTCTCATATCCTCTCGTGAGCTCGTGTTTACAGCATGGGAAGTCATGTACACGATTTGCTTGGCGTTCAGTTGGCTAAGTCGTGAGAACATCGCTGCTAAGCAACAGCGATATTTCCGTTACTGTTGCCGTGTAGAGAAGCCACAGAGGCTAACAACTTAGCAAGCTAGAAGGTGGGTAACATAATGCCGGAAATGCAAAGGCATAACAACAGAGGAAAAAAAGATGAGGCCATTCGAATATCAACACTTTCCTCAGACCTATTATGAAATTACAAAGAAAAACAATATACGACTAAAATTGCAATATATTAACTTATTATACACCAAAAAATTGACTTTTATGGCCTCCGCCATTTTTGACAACGTTAAACACGTCACAACTCGTAAACTCTGAGCTTTTAGAAACTTTCCACTTACGAGGTTGTGAATACCACAAGGGGGGGGCGTTCATATGGGATCTTCCCGTAAACACGGTAAACACGGTAAACACGACCCCATT
Source organism: Adelosebastes latens (assembly GCA_916700685.1). Lineage (NCBI taxonomy): Eukaryota > Metazoa > Chordata > Actinopteri > Perciformes > Sebastidae > Adelosebastes > Adelosebastes latens. The sequence continues at coordinate 46,364 of CAKAKR010062968.1, forward strand.
TAAAGGCACCATTAGTGTCAGATTATTTCTTGGCGCAGGGACTTCGACTAGGTTGCCAGGCAACCAGTGGAGTCTCCAACCAGTGCCTCTGAAACTCAGTAAGTTGCTAACATATGAAAGCAGTATCAATCTTCTCATCTAACTTAAATTAAAAAACATAAGCTATATAAGCAATAAGCTTATTTCCAAAAATGTTGAGCAAAACAAAATTTAAAAAACAAGATTTAAATTAAGACTTAGATGAACATTTATTCCAAATTGGATGTACAAAATGAAACCACTGCATTCCATTCGTAGCCACTGTGGAGCTCTATTAGACTGCCTACCACTGAAGCTATAAGTAAAAATGTTAAAGGCCACAAAGAAATTACTAATTGCTTTCAACCAACTGCTTCTCAGAACAGTCCTTTATATCTTCATTTAAATGCTAAAAAGACAATAAAGTCACAAAACCATTCTGAAAGTTAGAACTGAGACAAATTTTCAATCCGGAGTTGTATGCTTGACCAACTCGTCACGCTTTGGAGCCCATCTGAGTTTGAAGGAACTGTGTCTGTCTTTGTCTGCATGTGTGTGTGTGTGTGTGTGTGTGTGTGTGTGTGTGTGTATATATGTGCCCTGTGTGTGTGATGGGGCCCAAGGCTGCAATGAAAACGGACTGTAATTGCAGCTTATGTGCGTTTCGTGCTGGTGGCTGTTGGTGGCAGGGTGGTCAGGCTGTGGCGACGAGGCGTGTGTGTTTACCATGTGCGGCCGTGTTCCTCTTCATGGACCATCAATCATTTTGAGTTCCTGTGTGTTTGTATAGGAGACATGAGTTTTTTTTTTGAAAGATTTTGAGTGTCTGTACGTGAATATATGAAATTGTGAGCATGTTGAAATGTTAGAGTAATTGGCTGTTGATGCGTTAGAGAGAATGTGCATGTGTTTGAATCTGTATCTGCATATGTGTGTGTGACAGAAACAGACATCTACGCAATCAAGAGGCAGAGAGGTGAAGATAAATCTATTTTACTGTTTTGTTTTATTTATTTATTTCATTCCCAACTGTCACACTCCCTCATCACACTGTCAGTGTGTTCTCAGGGGCCGGCTTTGTGATATCACATGGGGGGCCGAGCAATCCTCCATAGCTTCGTGGAGCTCTGAAGGGAGCTTTGTGGATGGGGGGGGTCCCTCTTGGGAGACCCTAGTCAGAGCTTTTCAGATGAGACTGAGTCAGCCTGCAGCTCCCCTGAGTCTTTTCCCCCAGTGGTTGGAAGAAAGTGCTTTCTCAAGTGCAGCTATAACACTTTGTCACAGGCAAAGCACCACACACACTCAACACACACACGCTCACATACACACATTCCTCTGACTCATCCAAATCTCTACTTACAGTACTGGTAATTTGCTGACATTACAGCAGGAAAGCAGGTTTAAGTAAAACTAGTGTTGAGGAGTCGAGCTGGATGATTGCACTGCAGTTCCGCAGTGTATCAGCCGGAGAGAGACTAGTCCCCATAGTTGAATTAAATTGCTGTGATTTGCTGCCTTCGGGAAAGTGTTGCTGATATGGGTTTTTGTGTGCACCACAGACCCTATGCAGTCTGAAGTAATGGATTTGTGTATTGATTTGTTTTCACTCAGTTTCCCTCTGTCTGTGTCTGAGCTAAGTCGTATGTTTTCTGGCGCCGATGGTAATAAGCTAATTTGCACAGAATCAGAAGTTAGAGAAGACAAGCAGCAGAAACAGACATACAGTACAGAGCCTGGTTAGGGGTACAGCTTGTTGTTTAGGTTAGGAAATACATAATTAAGTGAATATGCTATATGTTGTATTTTCTTCTACACTGAGAACTGATTATATTCTGCAGCCACTTACTAATACTAAATACTGTATTCCCTCATATACATTCTAATTTATATTTCAGTGAAATGACAGGTGATGTTAAAACACCATGAATTGGCCTCTTTACTGTCTTAACGTTTAGTTAAAAGTCTCTTAATGCAACACTCTCATGCCATATGCACATATAAATGTAAATTATAAAGGAAATGCTAAGCTAAAAAGCGAACCAGTCAAGTTAAAGTTTACAACCGTGTCTGTCCAAAATGTCATCTCTCATCATTTTATCCAATTAGACATTTGTGTGAAATTGTCATAATTAGCATGTGAATTCTTGAGTTATGGCCAAAAACATGTTTTGTTAGGTCACAGTGACCATTGACCTTTGACCACCAAATTCTAATCAGTTCATCCAAGTGAGTCCAAATGGACGTTGGGGCCAAATTTGAAGAAATTTACTCTTGGCGTTCCCAAGATATCCCAAGAATGAGACAGACGTGAGCTTAGAGTGACCTTGACCTTTGACCACTAAATTCTAATCAGTTCTTCCTTGAGTCCAAGTGGATGTATGTAACAGATGTAATACAATTCCCTTCAGGCGTTCCTGAGATAACGCTTTCAGGAGTATGAGACGGACATACGGTCACTCCAAGTCGAAGTTTTAGCAAAATTTGAAGAAATTTCCACCAGGCGTTGCTGAGATAACGCATTCACTAGAATCGGATGGACGTGAGGTCACAGTGACCTTGACCTTTGACCGTGAAAATCGAATCACTTCATCCCTGAGTCCAAACAAGGATGTTTGTGCCACAATTCTAGAAATTCCTTCTAGGCATTCCTGAGATATGGCGTTCACGAGAATGGTCCAGACCAACGTACGTATGGACATATGAACCCGAAAACATTATGCCTCCGGCGCCGGCGCGGAGGCATACAAAATTTAATTCAGTCAATATGATGTAATTTCAGTTGAAACAGGATGTTAGGATGGGACATCAAAGAGGGATCTGCTATAATGTAAACCAATGAAATAGAGGCTGTTGGATTTGATAGGAGGGGGCAGAAAAGCGAGATTACTTAATAAAAATAGTGATAGCTTTGTTGGTTAGATGTCTTGTTCGTACTTATAGGCTATCACAGGCAGTGCCTGAACGTCACTAATGAACTTGAGCAAAACACTTAAACTTGTAACTGTTTCAGGGTGACTGCTTCATGAATGAACCTGTCCTGTTATGTCTTTACAATCTGCAGGAAAAAATATGTGCATTGCAGTAAAGTAATATTGAATCACATCTAAATACTGCACAGTGCATAGAAAAGATTGATGTAATAATTTCCAAAATTCACAACACGTTTTTATCTAACGAAATATTCTGCTTCAATCCATATTTGTTGGCGTTTAGCCTTTCAAAAAACACAGAGGGAGGCACAATTACATTTGTATAACCACAATAACACAAAATCATATTTTTCCCATGTTTTAGGATGATTTACAGTAAGTTAATATATATATATTGGTACTGCTGCTGCTCCAAGTTAAAATCCGGTAACACTAATGTCCTTGGATGATGACAGCCTTTTCACAGCTGTAGGGCTTCACTTGCACTCTACTGTGGGGATGTTCCCCTTTTCTGCTTTACATACAAAATAATGGCAACATTTCTGCATGTTTATTTTCTCTTGTCTTTATTTACATATTTGGTATTGAGGTAATCCAAAATAATGAAAAGTAATCAGATAACATTACTTTCAAATTGCGATACTTGGATTAGGTTACTGATTACATTTTTTAGCAGGTAATTAGTAATTGTATCGGATTACATTTTTAAAGTCACCCTCCCAATCCTGCATGTGAGCAACCAGTTTCCTTTAAAGGGTATTTCGTTCTTTTCTCTGATGGTCTAATCTCAGCCTCACTTACCAATATGTATATGCATGCTTTGCACACACTAACACACAGGTTACCAGACATCATGTCAAACAACACAATCTCATTCGAGAGGTGTGCAGACCTCAGCATGTACTCTCTAAGTTTATTGTAAGCTTGTAAATGTGTGTCATGAGTCCAGTCTGTGTCTCTGTGAGCTTGTGAGTGTATTGAATGTGGGCCAGAGGCCTACAAAGGGGAAAATGAGTGAGCTCATCCCTCTAAAGTTCAGCGTTTTAAGTCTTTCCACTCCTCTGTGCTGCAGTTTTATCTCTGGAAAAAACCCAAAACAGGAATGTTCTCTCTCGTCTGTCTCATTTGGCCGGGAGGGCAAGTTAGACAAAGTCTCTCGTCCTCTGTCTCAGTCCCTCCTTTTTTTTATCATCCAGTCAGTTTGTCATTTTCCCTACACTTTAACTTCACATGGCTACATTGAATTATGGTATTGAATCATCAACTAAACCACCCAGCATGCCCCTCTTCTCCCCATATGTTGCATGTGTTTAATAGCTGCGGGACCTGGAATACTCTCCTTCTGAGTCTGACTTTCTGCTGATCAGCAGCCCAGTCCAATTATCTTGGAATGCCACATTGTAAAGCACATTCAATAACTACCGTACCCTCTCTTACTGCAAACCACACACCAAACACTCTGACACTGTGAGCACACTTGTGACCTCTTCTCCCTAATGAAAGTGCTCTGCCAAGTGTTTGCTGCAACTGAAACAGGATTAAAACAGTTGGTTTCAGTAGACCCTGGCCACAACAAGGCACTGGTAGATAAGGCCATTGATTCATCAACCTTCTGAAGGTTGTTAAAGTTCTCCATATGATATTTAGAGCATTAATATAGCAGAAAAAAACAATTTGCTATTTAAAGATCAGGGCTGCAACTAACAATTATTTTCATTGTTGATTAATTTGTCGGTTATTTTTTCGATTAGCCTATTCGAATAGTTGTTTGGTCCATAAAATGTTGGTGAAAAAATGTTGATCAGTGTTTCCCAAAGTCCAAGATGACGTCCTCAAATGTCTTGTTTTTTCCACACCTCAAAGATATCCAGTTCACTGTCAAAGAGGAGTAAAGAAACCAGAAAATTTTCACATTTAAGAAGCTGGAATCCGGGTATTTTTACTTTTTTTTCTTAAATGTTACTCAAACCAATTAATCGATAATCAAAATAGTTGGCAATTAATTTAATACTTTACAACTAATCGATATATCGTTACAGCTCTAGTAAAGATAGTTTGTTCATGTGCGCGTGCCCCACTGGCTAGCTCATGGTCGCCACTCTGCACTGATCTCATACGGCGTGTACAGCTGGTAACGCCGTTCTGACTGACGGTGTCATCGCGGAAACATAGCACCCACCCTCCGGTTCCCCCACAGGTAAAACGTTACCTGTGTCGGTACTGTTGCCGTATTTTGCACTGTTAGCGCTGTTAGCATCGTTAGCTGCGACCTGCCAGCTCAGCCAAAGAGTATAGAAGCAAAGAGACGAAACGCTGACAAAGCCGCTGCCGCCATTTTGGGCTGAAAAAAGCTTATTATATTTATAATATTTTATTGTTCAACATAGGCCATTTCAGTAGAATATGACAAAAGAATAGACTTTTTTTTGTTGTACGGCACTTTTTAGGCGGACGCTTTACTGGTGTCTGGTAGTTGCTTTCAGTCCAAAATGGCAGACGTGTAGCTTTGCTGCTTGGCGCTGATGTTGCAATGGAACGAACAATTGACTTTCACTTCTTGGAAATATACAATCTTTGGCTCTGCTGTCAACATGTTGAGAACTGTGCGGAAGCAATAGAAATGCTCCCAAGCACCTTTAAATATCTTGAGAGTTTCAAGAAAGGTCACACACTACTTATATTAGCTGGGATATTGCAGTGTGCCAGCTAGAGTTGAGTTGTTCTTTGTCATAATGAACGCCTGAGTGGTAGACTTTTTGCAGAAGGACAAGTTATATTGGAGTTTTCTTACTTCCTGTATATAGATGCATTAACAATAATCAAATCATCCACATTTGTCCTTGTCTGACACCTTTCACCTGTACACCCTCCAAGTTAAGTGTAAGTCAGTACACATCAAAAAGAAGGGTTTCACTTCCCTAAAGACCCAAAATGTCCTGATTTTTTTATTTTTGGCAAGGTGGAAACTTGGGGGAACACTCACAGCAGTCAGTGTAGTATCATTACCTGCTTTGGCAAGACTCAAACACAACCCATCAAAGAGGAAGTGGACCCGGCCAAGACCATCCAATCTCTTTAAGGCTACATGCAGCTGCTAGCAGGAACCTGGAGTGGCACTCATACTATGTAGCTACTAATTAGCTTGTCAACAAGCAAACGCTTTCCTTTGATCACAGCTTGAGAGGAAATGGGGTTCAAGTCCCGCAGTATGTCCTCTGCCAAACTGCCAAGTACCTGAGTATGCAGCAGTCCACTAAAATATCATCCATCCTCTGAGTTTTGTAGAAATAGCTTGTTTATCCCATGAGCGCGAGCAAAAGTCTCACGCTTTTACAAGTAAACACAGCATTTAACTTGATTCACAGCTTTAAAAAGTGGTAAAAAATGTTTCAAAGTTGTTTACCAATGGAATTTCCATATGCAAATGCAGCCTCATCTTCATCTGGTTTTGTCATCTTCAGTTATGCTTCGTCAGCCTTACGCCTTGTTCACACATACAGTATGTATTCAAAGAAGTTTGTATGTAAATGTGTAATGTAAACGGGGTCACTCAAAGTGACAATTATCACCCAACTGCAGTTCCTCTCAGCTCTACAGAACGTTTTAGCGTCTTTCAGCTCATTGTTTTGTTTTAACGGCCTGCATTTTTACTGATTTGATTCAGTCTCACATCTTGCTTTCGCTCTCTCTGTAGCGGGCAGTTGTTTACAATGAAAAAGCTCTGATAAACCCACTGTAGGCTCTAGCACCAAATGACAGACAAAGCGCGGCTGTGGCTCAGAGGGTAGAGCAGGTTGTCCACCAATCGGAAGGTCGTGGTTCGATCCCCGGCTGCTCCGGGTCACATGTCGATGTGTCCTTGAGCAAGACACTTAACCCCAAATTTCTCCAGAAGGCTGAGCCAACAGTGTGTGAATGAGTGTTTAGATCCTGATGGGCAAAGTTGGCACCTGCCATCAGTGTATGAATGTGAGAGTGAATATTAGACTTTTATTCATCAGGTGACAGGAAACACAAATGAATGCTAATGTTACTTTATGTCTTCTGGATATGTAAATAGAAAACTGTTTACTAACACATTCGCTGCATCAACTTTATAAGGTGATATTATGTCAATGTTGTGTTTACAGCTTGGTGCATTGCCACCAAAATGGCCAAAAAAACAACAACTATAAATTAGGGTTTAAAGTTAGCCTAGAAGATGATATAGCTACTTTTTTTTTTAGCTTTAGCTCTACTTTCATCACCCTCCGCCATATTTTAATGGCGCTAAATTCGATATTCAGAGCATTGATATAGCAGCAAACAACTATTTGCTATATAAAGATATAGAGGAGTGGGTAATGTAATGGCCGTGCCGGCCGCGCATGCTTTTAGTTTATGCTAGTGCATGTGAGCGTGCACTGCTGGCTAGCTTACGGCCGCTGCTCTACACTGCTCTCATACGCTGGTTACAGTTGATAACGCCATTCCGACCCGACCCTTCGCCATGTTTAGAGGCAATAGAAATGCTCCCAATCCCCGTATTTAGCACACTTAAGCTTAGTGCTTCCATGTTGGCAATCAAAGTTGGCAAGTTAATGTCTGTGTTTTGTGTGACCATACATAGCCTACTGCTATAGCATGCTATGCTAATGGTTTCAGTCTACTGTACAGTTAAAGCAAGGGTAGGCAGAAAGTATTCTGCATCACTGGGCAAAAAAATCCATAATAACCTTTCAGCATATTGTAATTCAAGTGTTCTGAGAGAAAACTAGACATCTGCAGCTCCTCATGGCTCTGTTTTCAAGACTTTGGCCAATCACAGGTCATTTCAGAGAGAGAGAGCGTTCCTATTGGCTGTTCATAGAACAGAGGCAGCTTAGAAAGTTTGCTCCGGCTGGTGGGGGCGATGCTTCGTATTTCCTTAACTGATCTCTACATAGCTGCCGGGTCACAAACTTTTATCATTTTACAGCTAAACAGTACACTACAAGATGTTTCTGAAAACATATTGCCCGAGAAATAGCCATTACAGTAACAGAATATTGATTCATATTTGATCAGCGCTGCCTGGTTTGACCGTTTGATCGGAGTTTGCGAGTGATTGACAGCTGCTCAGAGACGGCAAGGCTCCAGTTCGGCTCTGACTGGTTGTTTTCCACCGATCTGTGAAATCTTGCGGATGACATTAGGAGCACCGGAGGGCACGGTGGCATGTGATTTTATTCAGATTACCTGTCTCATGCACTACTGTCAGGATATAGTGATAAAAAATATCTAAATATCTAAAAAACAACTTTTTTTAATCATATTTGCTGCAATTCTACCCACTGTTGCTTTAAGTTGCTGAAAGATGTTGAGCTAATTAAGCAGCTCAGACTTATGAAAGTTGAGCCAAGTCATAAAAATGTAGAGCATGATCTTGACAAACTGAGTCTGAGATGTCCTAAAGTGGCCACTGGAGAGACAGCACAGTCTTTAGGGTAAGAAACACCTAATATAAGTTAACATTTTCACCTGCCATCGCTCTGCTCTCTGTTCTTCCTCCTCTCTCCACCTTCACCTCTCTTCTGTTGCTTGACTTTTCATTGTGCTGCTATACTCGCTTGCCTCTAGCCAGTATTGTTCCTGACAAAGCCTTCATCTTGATTGCGTCTGATGGAAATAGGGTGGTGATGAAAAACAAAACAGCAAAAAAGAAAGACGAAAGGTAGATCTTACCAACTTTTAACTTCAAAAAAACCTGCGATGGGAGATATGAAGATAAGCTCTGGGAGTTTGTGTGTCTGTTTTTTAAAGACGGCAGTGTCTTTGCGAGGCTGCAGAGAGTGCACTTTGTGCCGAGTCAGCAGATGAGGTTTCTGGATGGACCAGTCAAGTTATAAATACAGGATGTGTGATTGTGTGTGTGTGTGTGTGTGTGTGTGTGTGAGATCAGAGAGCTCAGAAGACTGCTTGATACTTCCTGTACTCCACCGTATCTGTTACTTTGTTCGGAAGTCACATTCAATTCATACAATTTCTTGACTTTTCATTTCAAGTTTCTCTCAGCGTACTACAACACCACTGTTTGACATCCCTTTCCCACACCTTGATTTGTACTTGCAGACAGCAATAAGAGAGTGACACACTGTGCAGGCAGACACAGGCTGAAATGTGCTACGCTCGGAAACAGTTTGTTGTATTATGAAAACCAAGATGAGCAGAAGCTGCAGGGTGTCAATTGATGAACTTGGATAAGAGGTGATGAAGCACTGCAAGTGATTTAATTCTTTCTTGAGCCGGCCTCCGTGAAATTAAATTCCTAAACTCTTAATTAAAGCCAGTTATGTTATTATTGAAGTAATTATATTAGGCTCTTTCCCTTTGTCTTGGTGTGACTTCCAGTCTGGATGAAGTTAAATTGTGGTTGGAAACACAGACAGTGTGTTGTCGTTGCTCAATCTTTCATCAAAAACAGTCATCAATCATCAACTCAAATCCATAAAGCTAGGAGACACAAAAATATTACTTTTGTTTGAAGCAAGGCTCTAGTCAAGATCAACTTAATCAAGTCCAAATCAAGTCCAAGACCAGGTCTAGTCGAGTCCAAAGGCAGTCAAGACATAGTCCAAAGGCAGTCAAGACCAAGTCCAGAGCAAATTGATCCTGTTCAAGACCATAATAGGCAATATTGTCTTTCCAATGCTAATCCTCTGCTTGTCCTGCATAACTGCGCGTACACAGCTTGGATAACAGCTCATTTCAGTTAATGCAGGCTAAATGCATAGTAGATAACAGGTTAGTTTCTTCCATTTTTTCCTCATTGAAAGTTTATTTTGTGTTAAGTTTTTCCTTATCCTCTGCAAGGGTCATAAAGGACAGAGGGTGTTGTATGCTGTTAAGCAGCAAATTTGTGATTTGTGATATTTGGCTATATAAATAAAATTGACATGACTAGTTGTAGGTTAAAGAAGGTATTTAGCAAATGTAGCAGATGTATTTTTCCCAATATAAGTCTATGGGAAAAAAGTATTTTTTGTCCCAATGGCATCACGTGACAAACATGGAAGTTGTAGTACCACCGTTTGACCACTACGAAATTTGCGTTCAAAGCCCGGCACTCTTCCTGGGGGGCTCGCCACTTACATGATATTAAACTGCTAAAGACTTAGGTGGTGTTGCCAGATTGGGCTGATTTCTGCTCTATTGGGCTACTATTGATTAAGTTGGGCTGGGAAAAATAGCGTTGGGCTGGTAGATGAAATTTGGGGGGCTTTTAAACAAAAATAAACCAAAACAATAAACAATATTACCAAACAAGCTGTCATTTTATGGTCAAAATACAGATACAGATTTCAGTAAACTTCATTGTGTCCACTCACTCTATATTATTGACTCATTTAAATTGAGAAATATTTTATTGACTTGAGTTAGGGATCATTGTTATTTAGGGATAACGGAGGACCTACTTAACGTACCATGACGCCATCATTGACATTGACATGGCAATTTGTGTCTTTGGTTGTCTGACTGCACTCTTTGTGGGTTGCGATAGCCTATTTATCTCCCATTTCATCATTGGTTATTTGATGCAGTATGAAGCTTTGAATGCTTATGATGTGTTTTCTATTGGGCAGTAATGATTTTATTGTTTTACACAGGTTTCTGGCAAGGTTATGATTTGGGCTGGTTTTTATTGCATTGGGCAGGTTTTAAGTTGTGATTGATTGGGCTGGAAACTGTCCACCTTATCTGGCAACACTGGACTTAGCTAAAGCTGCAGCTGTAATTATCTAACAAAAAGTTTAGCTTGAGTTGTTGGAGTGTAAACTTCCCCAAACCAAATAAAGAGCGGGATAGAGCTGCTATTGTTACTCTAAACTCTAACTCGCACATTGGATACACAGCAGTGGATATTCCAGTCCTGAACAGGTATTTTTTCTAAAATAACCCATATATTAATATAGTTAGCTTAACATGCTCCTTGACGCATAGGTTAGGTAATAAAAAGGTAATACAAAAGACACCAACTTTCACACTCTTTAGATACAGAGAATCACTCGCATTTGGTCGACACGGCGTGTACGGGGCAGCGCTGAACAAGGCTAAATAAAAATATCTAACCTTCAGCTTTGGCAGAAGGCGCACATTAATGATTTATAATATTACTGACAGCAACACAGCTCAAAGAAAATTATTTTTAGTTAATGCAGGGCAACACCTGGTTTCCACATTCTCTCGAGTCATAGTAAAAAAAAAAAAAGAACAGTTTTTGAAAAACTATGCCCTGTAGAGCGTCTTGCTCGGGGCCTTGGTCCTTGGCCCCAAAGAGATCAATTAGCGGTGGATCACAGTGATTCACAGGGTCCATGTCTACCTGTACAAGCCCCAGTTTTTGTACACATCTCACATCTCCCCTCTGTAGTGAGGCAGGCCCGCTCTTGACAGGCAACACTTTTCTCTGTAACCTCCCCTGACAGGGTGAGAACATATCCTTCAAACGTAGGCTACCGCGACAGACAAGCTTGGTGCAAGACAACCTGTCAGTCCGGGGCTGAGTTCCTCTCTCTGCACAGCTTTGCCCTCATTTCATCTCACTCTCTATGTTTTACACCCTTGACTTTGTTTCAACCCCCGCCAACTCCCCTCTTCTTCTCTTTCTTCCGGATCAATATTTCTGTTATTGTCTGATTCATGTAGGATTGCAGTTGCTTGTGCTTTCTCACACAAACTCTATATCCATTTCACCCCAGCAGTACGTGTGAGAGGTTATGTATGAAATTAGACTGATGTGATCTTTTTGTCATTTCATGAATTTGGGTTTTTGCTGTTTACCACACCTACTTTTTGATTTATTTTCATGGGCTTCGTCCGAAATCACATACCATGCACTACATACTCAATACGTTTACTATCGTTCGACGTACTTTTTGTATGAATAAACAGCAGTATGTATCTTTGTGGATCCACTGAGCAGTGATTTACGTCATTACTTCCTGAGAGCCTCTCCCTGCCGGTTGCAGACGTGTAACCATGGTAACCCGTGCCAATCTCATGTGACCAAAACAACGGTTTGTGAGAATCAAATTCTGAATTAATTTAAAATATATATCACACCCGGGAAAGTGAGATCTTATACTAACAGTTAAATTGAAGCGTCATTGAAGTTACAGAGCCGTCCGTCAACGTCTGTTATGAGCGTTGTCGTCACTACCACATTGCATTGTGGAATATTTATGCCGCCGTAGTGTCCAGCGCTGCACACTGTAATTATTCACCGGAAATAGTATGCAATTTGCGTACTATCGGTTTCATACTAAGGCTTCGAACATACTAAGATATCTCACAAACTGTTTTAGCGTACTAAATAGTATGTTAGTGTGTTTGCTTGCTTAACCTTCCATCTATTTGTCTCCACAGATGAACAATGCCCATCCTTACAAGTGGAAGAGTGGAAGTTCCCTCAGGCGGCCAGGCACAATATCACAGGTGAAAAAGACAAGCTCAAACTGACATATCTCTCTCAGAGTTTTATTAATGTGGGTGCTGATTAATGCCATTTGTTGTCAGGTTTTAATCTGGTGAGGCGCTTCTCCCTGCTCAAGAGTAAAGATGTCAAGAAGATCCGCAACCCCCGAGGACCTGTCATCCTCCGCCTGGGCAAAACAGCACTCCTACGCCCCACCGAGTAAGTTTACAGTCTCTCAATGCTGCTTGCTCTCTTTCCAGCGACCTACAGACAAACACACACACAAGCACAACATGTACAGCTTTAGGTGGTAGATAATGTATTACAGGAAGTTTCGACTGGATTTTCAGCTTTCTGTAGGCCTATGTCTCTTTTCATGCCATGTCTGAACAGAGACTGAACACCCTACGGCTAAGCAGCCTCTGAACCCTCGCTCAACATGTCAGCGCTGTCCAATGGCTGTTATGTAAAAAGCAGACACTTGGCAGATAGTACAGCACGGGTCAATCTCTGATTGCATTTCCAGAAATACCGCTTCATTTCCCTCACCACTGACACTGGCTTGTAAAACGAACTCTAACTGCCTTTTGGTTTTCCGGTTGTGACCGCATACACTTATTGTAACTCATTTTCACAGGAAAATTCTGGCTTATTTGCCTGAGCACAAACTATAGAAGCGATCTCTTTAATGAGTAGGCATGATGCCAATAAAGAAGTTACTGTACAAGGATGTGAATTTAATACCCACATTTTAGAGCCTGAGCTTGTTTCTTAGCTTGTTTCTGGGCGAAGAGACCTGCAGTCATAAAATCCAACAGAGCACGCCTTCCTCGCACAACATGATTTTGCAGCCTGACATGGTGTAATTATGCTTTCCTGGGTTTTCATGTTGTTATTACACAGTAGTTGGGTGATTGTGTTTGGAATTGCGTGACAAGTGCTTATTAGGGTTATGAGCTGGCTGTTTTTCAGTTTTTTCAGTTTCTTGCGAATTATAGCCAGTTTTCAGATGGCTGAGCTTCTTTCTACCCACCAATAAAGCCGTTTTTTTGCCAATTGGGTCAGCCCAGAGTATTTTATCACTCTGTCCAGCTCCACTTGCTTGAAGGCCCAATAAATCTGTCTACAAAACACTCTTTTTCAGTCGAGACATTTAGTTCTGAAAGTGTCACATATATTGTTTGTCACAGGCTTAGAGAGTACTTGTCCTTAAGAAAAGAGAGGGGGGGGGGCACTAAAAAACATCACTTCTCAGGAAATCAGCATCTTTGGAGCCAAACCCACGTTTTTGTTTTGCCTCTAACCAAACAGAGAGAGGATGGGAGCACCATTCTCTATCTCATCTGTGCTGCTGGTTTGTTATATGGTGCAGCATTTTATATTGAAAGGTTGATGCCATCGAGCGCTCCGCTGTCAGTTTTATCAGCCAAGAACGCTACCTCGGTGACTTCTGTTAAACTCAGACAGAGAATAATCAATGGTAGCACATCAGTCTTGTCTGCCAGCAGCATTTCATTGTGTTTCTCTCTATACATAGAACTCACTGTCTTCTATACGTGTTTCTCAAAATGACTAAACAGAATCAGGGGAGATACTTGCTTTGTTTGCATTTGCCTTTTCTAAGTTCTCGTTTCCAACTTGTCACACACTGACGCATTGTCAGACCCCTCGGCGTTACTTTTCACTCGCAGAAACACATGCTTAATGTTGTGAATTAAACAACAACGCTTGCTTAGGTTTAGGCAACAAAACCACTTAGTTAGGCTTAGGAAAAAAACAACATGGTTGGGCTTAAAACTGCTATGTTTGTACAGTGAGAATGTGACTTGACATGAACACAGGACATGAACAATCAGCTGATTGTAAAGTGAAACGTGTAACGCACGGGACACGAGCAGCGGTCTCCTGGATGAAAGCCCTGTGTTTGTTGTTTAATAAAATCAGAGAGGACTGTCTATCCATCAGTTAGTCATGATGTTCCCTTTTTTCTTTATTTGCATTCAATTTTTTTTTTTTATTTTGCCTTCTTAAATGGCATTATATGGAAGGGTTTCATGCTTTTTTGAAAAAACAGTGGAGGCGGAGAACAGATGGGCGATTGAGAGATGTAGTGAGGAAACGAGAGGGTTAAAGGTTTAAATCCAAGCAATAAGTGAATGCATCAGAACAAACCCTCAGGCTTGTTCCATCCCTTTTTCCCTCAGTAGCGGTATTAATGTGTGTGGGCTCAGCCTGTATGCCCTTATATGTGATGGTGAGCATGTGTGTGTGTGAAGTATGTTTGCAGTGGCAGCATCATACATTAGATTTCCCCCTTTTTTCCCCAGTCCCAGAGTATATATTGTATATATTTCTGAGTGGCTCCCATCCACCACAGACTCCCCGTCACTCATGCAGCATTTTAATTCATCGCCGGTTAGGTTGACTGAAGTGCGGGACGTGTGTATAGTAATTGGAAAGCAGCGTTTTGCTTTGTATCAGAGGCTAATCCATTCAGCTAATCCAAGCTAACACAGATGAGTGACAGCCAGATGAAGCCACTTGTCTCTCGCCTCTCTCAGTTGTCTGCTGACAGTGAAATGGGCACCAGTCACAGCTGGTCACATGCATTTTAATTTCAGCAAAATATGATTTGATTGCTTTGGGCCTGTTTTTCTTTTATGCAGCCACAGTGTGTAGGAGAGAGGGGAAGCATTTCTGTGATATTATGGCATGAGGCCACAATATTTATGACAGAATTAAAATGCATTTGATGGATTTATTATCACATAGCAAAAAAGTGGTACAATTCGTTTAAGCAATTTGCTGCTGTTCATATGAAGGGATCGCTTAATAAGCACCGCTGTAAAATTCATTTTTTATTGAAAGATCAACAGAATTATATGCAAGTAAAGATGAGGAGTGCAAAGGTGATGGCAGCGGTGCTCTTAAAATGTGTCTGTGACCATGGAGGGATCATAAAAGAGCAAACACGTAGGAGGGAAATAAAAGAAACGCTAAAGAGAGGAGTGATTTTATTTTTAGAGAGCAAATGCAGAAGGCAGATATGAGTCAATGAGGAGAGGGTCATGTACCTTTTACAAAAATATTCCAATTTACATCAGCAGAAGGGGGATGATTGTTAGTCTGACTAATGTTGAATTTGTGGTACAGCAAGCCTGTCCAGACAAAATGCATTAACCATACACAATGACTGCTTTTTTTGGGCTGTGATTTTGTATAATTTATATCAACCTTTATTGACCTGGGGATGTTTTCGAGTGTACATGCTGCTTTGACCATAGTGCTCAGCATCTCAACTGCATTTGTGCAAATGGGAACACGGGAGCACAATTCTTTAGCCATGTTATTGGCTCTGGGGATTGCAATGACAGTCGGTCATTTGGTCTGTTGGTAGGTTGTACCACCACTGTAGTCCAAACCAAGAAGTGGACGTAGTCATCGTGACGTCACCCATTAGTTTTTGGACTGCCATTTTGAAGCCTTGAGTTTGGCATTTTGGCTGTCTCCATCTTGGTTTTTGGCCACCGCCCACCAGAAGTGACGCGAGAGGGTGGAGTTAAGTACAGCCAAACGCCAAATAAGACATTTTTAGGCGACCGAAATGTTACAAGTAACTTTCACAAACTCAAAACACACTGTGAAAGGGTTAAAGTTGTGAAACGAAAACAACTCCCAGACTGGACAACGCTGTGGTAGCGACCTGTCAATCACAAGGTAGCCACGCCCTAAAGCATACCCTGCTTTGTCGTCTATTTTACAATAAACGGGACCATAATTCACTAAATGAACATCATGCTGTATTGAAGAAGACTTGAAACTAGTGATTGAGACCATAAACTCATGTTTACAATGTTTACTGAGGTAATAAATCAAGTGAGAAGTAGGATAATTTTCTCATAGACTTCTGTACAATCAGACTTCTTTTTGCAACCAGAGGAGTCGCCCCCTGCTGGCTATTAGAAAGAATACAAGTTTAAGGCACTTCCGCATTGGCTTCACTTTTCAGACCCGGAGGTTGCCGCCTAGTTCTAACATGCCAAATGAAGTTGGGAAATGTGGTAAACATTTTACCTGCCAAACATCAGCATGTTAACATTGTCACTGTAACCAAATTAGAGTGCTGATGTTAGCATTTAGCTCAAAGCACCGTTTTGCTTAAGTACAGCCTCACAGAGCTGCTAGCATGGCTGTAGACCTCTTACTAGCCTTTTTCAGAGTTTGGCCCTATACTCACCTTACCAAGTATTTGACAAGTGAATCAAATTCTGCTTAGGGCCCCAAGAAGGCTTGAAATTTCCATATCCAATGTATATATTTTTTTACAATAGTTGTCAAAGTATGTACTGCTGTCTGCACAGTTCGTCTTCTTCCTAAAGTTGCATGCATGTTGTTTAAAATGAAGAAAAAAAAAGAAGATAGCCAAGGGGGGAAAAATTGCAATGTGTAACAAAGTTTGGCCACTATAGCTTCTTTTACCTATCAGCTCCTAGTTGTTTAATATTCCTTTCGGTGAGGTGTGTGTATAATACATTCAGGCATAGAAAGCCTCTCCACTGAAAGCAATCAGTTAGAACCCCGGTACAAGGGTGCCTATACACCTCTCCAGGTGATACTCCCATCTTAAACCAGAGATCTGCTTTTTCAACATTAGATATCCTCTCCCCCTTCTTCCCTTGTGCCTCTCTGGCTTGCACTGACTTTCCTCTTTAAAAAAACCCCCAAAAAACAAGAGAAGAAGTAACTTTCTCTCAGAGTTGGGAGAGGCTAGATCTGAATCTGTCTGGCCCATACTGAGTGATTTATCTTTCCCCACTGCATGTTTGTGTATACTGTTTGTTTGTGTGTGTGTCTGTGGGGTTTATGTGTTTCTTTTCCAGGACTTTGAATGTAATAGGCCACGGTGAGGTATTTTCAACTTAAAAGTCAATAGTTTGTGAGTGTTTTTGTGCCCTGCAGCTCATGTCACTAATCGACAGCGTAAACAACTCTCAACATTGGTTTCTCTCTTTATTTGTCTTTCTGTCTGTGTGTGTGTCTGACTATCTTTCTTGGACACACACTCTTTTTCCTATACATATTGTTCGTTGGATTAGTTAATATCAAGCTCTCATGCATTTTCATATTTTACCCAGAATGTCTTTGTCCCTCACCATAGTTTTCTCCCCCTCTCTGCCTCTCGTTGTCATCTCTCTCTCTCTCTCTCTATCCAGGTCTCCAGGTTGAACGTTTTTTTTTCTTCCTCACCTTTTCTCCCACTCATCCTCCTCTTTGTTTTGATGTCCTGTAGTTGGCTGTTTTCCCTTGGATCATCCCTTAGCCATAAATCACTGTCACCCCACTTCGAGGAGCGGGAAACCAGCTGCCAGCATCAACAATTCTCTGTGTGTGTGTGTGTGTGTGTGTGTGTGTGTGTGTGTGTGTGTGTGTGTGTGTGTGTGTGTGTG